>JABUQX010042140.1:0-28391 GCA_015478945.1 Trachelipus rathkii
TATATTATCTCGTTCTCCATCTTATTTATATAGTCCATATCATCTATCTACTTCTTATATCTCTATTCATATGCCTATATCATTATCCATTATATGTCCTATTACATACTTTCACTTCACCTATCATTATGCTATGAGCCCTATATATATTATATATATATAATATAGTATTTTATATTGTGTATCTTATACTTTATTTATTCAGTATAGCCACTTATATATATAGTATAATCTCACTATCCTCATTATTTCACTACAGTTTTTATACTCATATATATTATTAATATGTACAATTTATTACCGGAAGGTTAAACTTTAATTAGTGTGAATAAAATGTATATCCTAGTAATACCTTATATACATATAATATATATTACTATATATATATTATATATTATCATATATATATATACTATATATATATATATATGATATATTACTATACTATACCTACTATATTAGTATATACTTATTATCACCTAATATAAAGATTTTTATATCTTCACTATATGCCACTAATATTATTCCTAAATGTATAACATTCATATGTCAAGTACTTATTCGATTATCTATAGTTATTATATCCATTCTTAATTAGTAATTATAATATTAGCATTTATTTATAAAGTTCATTATAAGTATTATATTAGTCATAGTTATATTTATCTTATGTGAGTTTATTATTATATATATACTAAACTTCTATCCTCAACTCATGATCTAAACAGTTATATATAGAGTGAGACCTATTATATATACTTAGCTCAATTTTAACTATACCTATTACTATCTACCCTCTATTTTTAATCTTCATATGTACCCGCTATACAACCACTATATCACAGTCTATATTGAATCCGCATCCTAAAGGACAATTACACTACGGTAGTATATATAATTATCTAACTTTACAATACATTAACTAATCAGTAGTATATATATAATATAATATATAAATCTTTTATTCACGAGAAGACTAATATTCAATATAGAGTAGTCTTTATTATATCACTCACTATATGATTTTTTGTTATGAATATGTTGCGTTATAAACCTATATTATATTAGATTCCATCTATACCTATATACTATATCGTAAATAGAATGTGATAACTCTCTTAGTGCTTGAATACATAAAGTGTATCTATATCATATTATATAATTATATTTCATATTTTAGAGGAATTAGTCGTTAGTATTTATTATCTCACATAAAAATCAATGCAAGCAGCCATCTTAGCACCTCCAATGTTTTCTCTGTATCTCATTACTTAATATACTATATATAAAATGTGTACCCAATTATCACCCTCTGATCCTAATCTCTCTTATACTCATCATTTACTTACTTCATATATAGGTCAGGTTTAGTAAATAATCTCCCCATTCATATAAATGACATAACCTATATCTATCTCCCCCCTAATCATACTTCTAGTTCATACTCATACTACTCACACCTTCTTTCCTTATACCAATTCAATTCCATAATAAATATATACTATATTTATTATTACTCACTATTACACTCTGAAGTGACTCACTGTTGGTATATATTATTACGTGCATATTATATCTGTAATATTTATACTATATTTAATCCACGGAGACCTGAGCAGTTCTATACCACATACGCACATCATCAACCTCTCCATTTATAATTTTTTGAGAGTCATCACTCTTGTTTTGATCAGGTGATACATATATTCGTGGGCGATAAACTATTCTTTATGTACCTGAATTACCGAGAGTGAGGATATAGCCTAATACACTTTTAAAAGAGTATTCACCTATACGTGAGGTGAGTGATGTATAATCGGAGTATATTACGAGTCACTACTCAATCAAATTTTTTGTGTACCTAGTGATAATATCTATATGAGAAACTCGAGTACTTTATTAATTCCGGTTACAATATATTTATTATGTGGAGTATGTAGTATATATGGTCAAATTAGCTATTATGTTTTATAGGGAATTTTTTTTTTTTTTTTTTTTTTAAATAGATAGTTATTATAGAATAATGTACTTATTTAAATATTAATGTGGTAAAACTTTATTGTATTTATTTTAAATATTAATATTATATAAAATATAAAGTAGGCCTCCAAATATCATATATATTTTAATATATACTATATACATTAAATTTATTCAATTATAAGAACTCAACCAGCTGATTTATATACTGTGAGTGAGATTTTCATGTAATATCTTATATAAGAAATTAGTTGTATATGATTATCCCGTAATGTTGACTGATAAGATATTTAAAAATAATATATTTCTTAACGTAAAATACGCTCGCTGTGCACAAAATTGTGTCGTGCGACATTCCCTAATATTTTAATGGACTAAAATGACTGCCCACTGCTTCCAGGAAGCCGTGCACCGCTTCTTGGCGGTTTCACAGGTCGATGAAGGGAAGAGTGCAAAGAAGAATGGGCTTCCGCACTGCAGGGAGTCTTGTATAACGAGAAGCGTGAGCATAACCTCCGCCAGTATATATATGCGAGTGTCGTTAACTACACAGAATTATAGAGATATTAGTGCCTGGGATATAAATTGATGTATCACCTATGACTTAGCACACGGGGTCGTTCTCGGGCAGCGGTGGGGAGGGGAGAGAGCTCACACTTGTTCAAAATCATTTACGGTTTCGATAATCTATATTTTACCTTATTATTGTAAGTAGCTTTGCGTGTTGCGATGTGTGAATGCATTCATGAATCTCATGCGCATTCTGCTGAACGTTGGCACGTCACTATTTGACCTCTTCTGGAAACAGTGGCTATTTCTTATCATATAAATGCTCTAGGGGAAATTTCTATATTGTGGTGTAGGGGTTTTCTAATAGCTTTTTTATTTTTTAAATATTGTATATCAAAATGAACCCCATTCATAATATATATATAGTTGTATATTGGGTATATAGCGAGGTAGTTTATTGGAGGATATATCGATATATTTAAAAGTTAGTTGTGTTATCTTGAGATATGTGTAAGCTCACATGACTACTGACTGAGTACAGGGGGAATTATAATCATGTAGATGTCGCTATATATATAAATATAGCTGGTGAGGATAGAGGTGGTATAGGATTATTTTATAGTATTACCTGAATGTCGGGAGAGTTTGAGTGTTGTTGTAATATTTATGGTTGACATTAGGTTATGGGTTGGTAATTTAGAGTTTCCTGGTAGAATATTAGTGAGAGTCCTCAATCAGAATTGCGTCGCAGCTGTGGCTATGTGAAAGCTCCTCTTTTCTGCCTCATCCTCTGTAGCGGAGACCTTATCTGCATCATCTTGCTTGTTCTACTCAAGATGTTGGAACTCATCTGTGGTCACTACATAATGTGATATTCTAAGGGCGGTGATTTTATTTAGTTAGTTATTTTGATAATTTTTTTAGTGAGAGTTAGATTATTATTAAGTAACTGCAGGGAATATATCATAAGCGGGTAGATAATGCACAATTAAGATTTAATATATATTGTTCTGATAGAATATATATATTGCTTATTTAAATTATAATGGTGGTTATATAAAATAAGCCAATTCAATGCAAGCGGGTAGTTTAGAAGTATTGTTTAGTGGAGAAAAGGGTTCGTGAGGTAGTATATTATTTAGTATATTTTCACCGTCGAGTTTGATTATAGATAGATGATATTTATGTGATCGTAAATTATATTGAGGTAGTAGAAATAATGAGGTTCATGTGTGTTAAGTCTATTAAGGTAGTCCTAAATTTTTATTTTGTGAGGTGATTTTGTTTATTAGGGGGAGTAGTGATGAGGTGTATGTATATATATGTTTTCCATGATATATAGTATAATAAACTATGAATGGAGATGGAATTGTAAGAGATTTGGTGACCTAAAATAATATATATACTTATATATATATATAGGTGAGTAGTATCCTAGGATGGATTATAGGACCTGAATGATGAATTAGGATGAGAATTAATGTAGAGGGGGAGTCGGATCATTCTGAGTAATTTAGGAGTAAGGTACCTACTACAATAGTTTATCCTATATATTGTATTGTAAGTATTCTTTTAGGGTATGTGGTATAAATATGAAGTGGCTATTATTTACTCTATTGAGGTGTTGGGAACGATATGAGTAGCATGAATTATCTAATCTGCGGTTAATATGTTAGATTAAAGTTATTCGTTATTATGAATTTATTTATTGAGGTATAGTTATTTGCTTAGTGAAAATTATTGTAATTGAAGTAGAATAGTTGAGTAGGCTTGGAGTATGACTCACTATTTAAGAGAGCATGCTCTCTTTCTTCATAGTGAGGAACACGCTGTTTCCGTGAGTATTTTGTTGCTATTATACGTGTATATAAACTTGGAGTTGTGAGAGAGTAGTAGGATCTCCTTGTGTTCTTTATTATGTGGTAAGAAATAGTATTTGTTGTACAATTAAATTGTATTATTTTAAATAGTTTTATTAAGAAAATAATATTATGTATGGTAAAAGTACATTATATATTTATTTTTACTACTGGTTGTATTATTTAATACATTAAAGTCGAAGGTGGAAATTGAAAGCGATGTTTTTTAATTTATAAGCGATATTACACTTATATAAAATGAATGAATGGTTGCACAAATAGAGAGAGTGGATCTCAAAGGCTTTGGGTCAATGTATTCTTTGGGCACGGGTATTAGTTATTCGGATTGTGATTAATGTGTTGATACAATAGACGTGGTATTTTAGATGAGGAGAGTGTGTCTTAGTTATACTACCCTTTTTTCGTTTCAGATCTCATTTTGGAGTGCACTCATAAGCTTTTTTGTGATGATAATTTTATGGTAATGGATATGCATATATTTGGGTCGTGGTAGCTTCGTAATTGAGAGTGGTGCACTTATATATAATATAGACGACAAATGTTATAGATAAATTCTATCTGGGAGGGTAAGTTGATATGGAAAGAAGGGCTTTAGATCATATATTGTAATAGTATATGTTTTTAGTATTATCTCATATCAAACATGCGTTGTACTCGTGAGCACGATGGTAGCGACAGGAGATGCGAGAAAGAAGTCGGGTGCTGATACTCATGAGTAGTAAGAGGTATATATAGGGGGTAAGTTGTAGTTATAGTTACCTATTTTTTATATTAGTAGTTTGAGTAAATTTATTTTGATGGAGTATACATATATGTAGTATATATATGCATTAGTTCCAGATTGAGGGTATATAGTTAAGTTGCCAGTATGAATATTATGTTGAATAAGATTTATCCTAGTATGATTATATAAGGAGAAGTAGCTTTTATCACCGAAGGTATGTCTTTTAAATGAGTCAGGTATAGAGATTTAGTAGTCTATGTGAGTATCACACTGTATGCTGGTTAGAGTTTTTATTGAGGGTTATTTATTAATTAGTTATTCTGTTATACTATCTTTCAGTATTGTAAATAAAGGGGGGCTAATAACTGTATGTATGATCGTTTGTGTGCGTAGTTGATTTTTTTATATATTTTATTTACACTTAGTATATGGTATAGTATATGAGGGTTGGTTTTAGGAGATAATGTTATATTAACATAATGTATATTTATTATGCATAGTGAGCGTCGATTGTATTAGTTTATATTGAGAGGGATATTAAGTAGTAGATCGTATTTATTATCATATAGGTGAGTATGTAGGTATAGGTGAGTGCTGTTGTATCGTAGAGTTTAAAAAAAAACTAAAGATTTTTTTTGATGACTAAAACCATGTAACTTCGCTGTTTTACATAAGTAAAGCTGACACGTTCAACAAACCAAGAAGTGGACTTTGGGATGTGTATGGATGTGTTGTCTGAAATCAGACTTAATGTATGTCTATAGAGACGTAAAGTATTTGTTCGGTTGGTATGGAGTAATGTTGGAGTTAATTGTCATTATTTAGAAACTCATGTGTAGTGAGTTAGTAACAGAGGGTTCTCCAGAGCAATTCTTTACAAGTGCTTCAGTTTGAGATCCGTATCGGTGAATGTGTTTGCATATAAAACCTGGTCTAGTGTGATTACCGATATTATTTCATAAAGAATGGAGCCATTTTCTTTATGCTCTATAGAGTTTAATATTGGATATTGACTGGAGTTTGTCTCATAGAGGACAGTCATGAGTTTGGCCGTATAAGAATTTTCAATCTATGTGAGCTTTTATATGGCGTATGTGTCGTCGATATACACTGGAAAAATCACGTCTCGCTGACTTTGCATGGTGATATATAAAGTTATCTCATATTAATCTGAGAGAATTAATAAGTTATGTCAAGTAGGTGGGTGTAGTGTTGAAGAATCAGTCTGCATGGAGATTGAGGCCGGTGAGAAAGCCATAGGAGTTATAAGCGACAGTTTATATATGTAGGTTCACTATGAATATTGGTTTACGACTGAGACATGATATATTCTCTTGACCAAGATTTAAGCTCATACTGTAATATGATTGTATAAGACTTCGTATAACACTCACATCGTTTATTGAAGCATGGTATCGCTAGATATAATATAGTTTAGTGGAGTGGTCTGTTAGATATGAAGAGGATGGAGTATAAATGCACGTATACATGTAGTAACGCCAAGTGGGTTTGATATATGTATGTAGTACATTCTTTCATCGTTAATGATATGTATAAATTATACGCGGTGCGCGAAATGTCGGCTTATTTCATACGCAAAGTTCAGCCCGTCTGATCCGAGCTCCGTTCGTGTATTATTGTTTCCAGGTCTAAATTAAGTTGGAGATGTGTCTCTCACGGTGCGAGGTCCGATATCTATCGCACTATAAACGAGTGGGAGAGATTAGCAACCTTAAGAGAGTAATGTTATAGACATCGAATGCTTACTCGGTGTTAGTGGGAGCCCCACCGATGGATGACGAGGATATCAATTTTTCTGCTCGAGGGGAGGGATTCAACCTCATCAGAGGTATGACTGTTTCAGTTTTGAAGTTAAGGTCCGGTACAGATTCTTAGGAGGCCAGAGAGGAAATAATTAGACCGGATCCATAATCCTATCATCTTAACGAGGAGGGTGGTGTGTTTGACGCTTAGATGATGTTGCACAGGCCCTTCTGTGATGTGCGTCTGGGCATGGGGTCCAGATCGCGGTCATAGCTGGTAGACAAATTTTGATCTTAGTGAGTGTCTGTAACGTACCGAAGCTCACGAGAGATGAGGGTCTGACAAAGTAGTGTCCAGAAATATCTTGATTTATCAATTCACTATACGGCGCTTTCTATGGAGAAATTGTATCCACGGATTCCCGCGTGTCAGAAATATAGTTTTGATTCAATTAGCAGATTCACAGTATACACATTTATGGAGTAAACTACGGCATGGTGTCTGAGGGTGTCTGTAGTTGTATTCGTGTTTTGCGGGTCCAGGAACACTTAGAGATAAGTACCGACCCTTATTAATCGTGCCAATATTGGGAAAACTGGCCGACTCTATTTCTCAGTAGCCATCGAGTAACCTCAGTCTAGAGCACTGCCCGCAGTTTATTGTCAAACAGGAACACATTTGGACTACGAACTACAACCAACGGATGGCCGAGTGGATCGGAGAGCACGGGGAGAATAGCAGAGCAATTTGCTTAATATTACACTAAAACGCTTCGCAATGATAAATGATAAAAATGTTGTAGGCAGGTTGTATGTCAAGGAAAGTGGCAGGTATCCTGTTGTGGCCTAGTCTGCAAGTAAGTGTGAAATGTTGTGTGGGCGTTTCGTGTGAGATACAATCTAGAGTTATATTGATCAAGAGGCGTACGCATTGTGTGAAGCGTGGAGAGACGGGGTAGGTAAGAAGTGGTGTGACAGTCTAACCATTAGAGACTGGGCGGAGGGATGGTGAATTGGAGGTGCTAGAACTCTTATTCTTGAAGAGACCTGGTGTAGAGCGGAGAAGGTGTATCATCTTATGTAGGATTGCTGATGGTGAATGTGACAGGATATGTTAGCTTGGTTATACTATGGAGATAAATGTTTCCCGTACGTGTTCTATATGGATTTCACTTATCAGTTCTCTATGAGTGCCTTATTAATATGCTTTTAACTATTAGAGAGATATTAAGAACGCCTCAACCATATACGTGTCGAGTATCCTTGGGATTTGAGTTTGGTGGTAAGGCATGAGTAATGGGGTTTTAGGTGAATAATAGGACATGAGGGGTGTATTCAGTGCGGGAGATGTGCTGAGCACAGTTAAATAGCCTGTGCGTTAGAACGCGCATTAGTATTATTCATGTGTGCGTAGAGGGGTTCTTCTAATGGGGAGCAAGGTCATCCGCTGACATGTATTGTATATACGATTTATACTTAGGATAATCATAATATAATTTACCTAGAATCCTCACGTAATAAGATGTATATGTTGATTACAATAATTAACTTTATCTCACGTGAAATTCTCATATAAATTATTAGTTATGGCTCATGTACTAATGGTTAGCATAATGTAATATTAAATATATACACATTAAATGATGTAAATATGTACCCTCTATCATTAGGAGGATTTATATATATGTGAGATTTATCCCTATCATATATCCCATTTCAGTATATATAGTATCGCTAACTGGTGCCTAAGTGCATTAACAATCTATACATCTATGTACGATAAGGTAATCATAATTCACCGTTCGGCGACACTCAATTGCAGCTAATTCTTGCAAATATCTTCCCACGAGGCATTGCTCAGTCAACACGTTCTACACTTATAGTTGTAGATCTAAGAAGGATCTGGACTCAATTGTTAAGTAAACTACACTTAATTCTCATAAACTATATGAGAGAAAAGCAATTAGTGCAGCGCAAGTGAGTGTGAACACTATACATCACTTCAGTGATCATATTGAGTGAAAGATTTGTTGGAGAAGATGACAGGTACAATTCGTGTTCAATACTCGTGCATTTAACTCCGATGAATCAAGGTATATAATCGTGATTAGCAAATAATATATTGAAAACTCACCAACACTGAGATTATTATATTATAAAATTCTCATCTGTTGTGTAGTCACCTAAGCAACATTTTAAGATCATAACTAATGAAGTGTGTGGCCAATGTCACATGTGCAATCTCGACGGACCCGAATCCAGAGAGGTCCCCAATCCGTGCTTCGTATTCGGCATATGATTTTGATTATAGTGTCAGCGAGTATAATTCTTATTATTTGAGTATAATAGGGTATAATTATATATATACTACCTATACTATTCAATAATTTATATCAGTATTAGATAAATAATAATTTTTAAAGTTATTTAGAATTATATTTATTATACATTTGATCATTATAATATAATATAAAAATCAAATAATAAATATAGTAATAATAATTGATTTCTGGAACTATTTATATATTAAAAATATTATAACTTATAATGATAATAATCTAAAGAGACTAGCAAAATACTGTAATTTCAAATGTAAATACAATATTGTCAATAAAATAATAAACTTGAGTTTTGGCCTTGATATTTGAGAGAATACTTATAGATCGAAGTTATTGAAATTACATGTATATCCCAGCTATTGTTCATTATACTCACATCATAATAATAGAAAGAGATCCGAATATATCGAGAGCTTGAGATTAATTCAATAAGAGGATGTAAACAACTGCGTGTCGCCGACATTACACAGTAACTCACCGAAAAGAGAGTTGAGATAACAGCCAAGGTATCACGCCCCCAACATATGTGTAAGCGTAGACTTATACTACAGTCATAGAAGTACCCAAGTGCCCTACATTCTATGAGTACACTGTGAGATCCTTTGCTCCTCACATTGCTATCTATTGTACGAACTTAAGCTCTTCAGATTCAACGAATCGTGTGTGCGTGAGTATGTTATCCGCTATCTTATATTTGTGTTCCTCTCTCAAATAGGCCTATATTTAATATTTCATCCAGAGTTGCTACCAGTTTGAGGTCGCAGCATCATCCTGAGTATATGAGTTATAGTTAGTATATATTATTAATATTAAACTTCTTACTTTCTGACAGATAGAGATTAGATCAGAATAACATTCCCAATTAAATCAATGTAATCATAAACGTATGGGTATAAGGTAACCTCCCAGATCGGTTAAATCAAAGATGATCTTATCCTTTATCCAAATAATATAGAGCCCACAGCTTAAAATATAGATGGCTTTACTTTTACTCAAGATAGAGCTAACAGCTCATTAGATGTACACAAGATATTAGGCTTCTTATTTACTTACTAGAATACGAGCCCTATCAGACTATTTAGAACCCTATACTATTAATATTATAAACGATAAAAGTAGTTGCATGTTATATAACTTATGTATTCTTTTTTTAAAATTATCTCATTATATATTAATTATATAATATATAGACTACCATATATAATATCTAAATTTATATATTAAGAGGAGAATTCGCTTACAGTGATTATTCTTATTTATTATTACTTCTAACACAGCAAAATTGATCATCAGAATATGGTAATAACACTTGTTGTTTCATATATCTAAAAATATATATTAAGTTATTTTTGTTAATCTCACAGTACCTGATAATCCAATAGTAAATAAATTAAATTCTATAATCGCGCAATCAGCTCATATTTTATAATATTAATATATCTTTCTCACAATAATATAAAATCTAGGTAGGTAAATTTATATATTATAATTTAAATTGGTGATCACGCACCTTTTTTTTTTTAAATATCCCTTTATTATTATTTCACTCACACTCATTCAAGAAGAATAAAGATTAAATAATTTATATTATTTTAAAACTAGTTATGTGATTGGGCGACGAGTATTATCTTATTTGTTTTATAAATGTCATAAAATGTTTTTAAAGTATTCATTATAAATATTTATTAATATATTACTAATAAGATCTACTAAAGAAATATTACGCTAATTAATATAATAGGATATTGACCAATTATATAACACAAATTTCAATAAATAATGAGACTAAAATGATATAATATAACTATCAACATCTTCCATATGTATTATTTTCCCATATGTCAAAATAGTATGTAAAATATTCCATTAAAGGTCAGATCTTATACAGTTGGACCTTGCTGGCATAACAAAATAATATTCATCTATTTAATTATATATATAAGGAAAGTATAGCAGTAATATTATTTATACTCCACTATACATATATATATATTATTATATATATATATAGTGAATTTGAAGCAACAACGATATTAATTGAGAACACAGTGGTGTATGGGTGAGATCTGGGTTAGAGATCCCTTGTGGCTTGATATGCAGAGCGCGAGAGATGTATATCGGTCGATTTTTTATAATGGGTAACGTCAGTGGAGAGTCGAGTATCGCGTGTGTATAGTAGGGAATATAATATTGGGACGAGGAGAGAATGTGAGTATCTAATGTATTAATAGCGTATCGGAGTGAACGTCTAACATGTTTGCACAACGATTTTCATGCTTACACTGTTTTGCTCTCAGCAGTTCAAATTGTTGTCTTTAAAAAATATTGAGTTATGTGATGAGGAAAAAGAATTATATGAAGGTGTGAGTGAGTGTAGTGTTAGAGATTATTGATATAGAGAACTTATAATAGTAGAAGAGTGTGAAGGGTGCCATATATACCTTATATATAATACCATATATTTAATATTTATATAATATTATATGCCGGTATGAATTTTGGTTTGAGTTGTGGCATAATCTTAGGATGATTTTAGAGGTATTAGATAAGAGAGACATTTGGCAGCTATGGGTGCGTTAATGTATAGAGTTGATTATGAAGGTAATAACGTATATTAGATAAGAGTAAGGTTATAATTGTGAGTTTTTTTGTAAGTAGAGGTACAAAGTCCTCTATAGGTATGTAAGTTAAAGTATATAGATAGTGAGTGTAACGCTGGAAATAAGAGTGTCCGAGTTATTTAAATTGTTTATGATTGATGTTGAGTAGATGTAAAACAGGCGAAACGTACCGCGAATTCGATATCGCACAATATTGTGCCTGCAGTAGGTAGAGTAGTTAGGTTTGTTGAATGTAAAGAGGCAGGATTAGAGTGCATTCTAGGTCGACAATTTACATCCTATGACTGAGCAGAAAAGAAGCAACAGCAATTGTGATCATAGAGAGGTGCGGGTTAGTTTTACTATAAGGCTACTTGGTACTATCTGTGTAATGTCAAATGGTAGAATTATATAGTAGACATATTTATCTCGGTTTCTGAAAATATACTGCAGTGATATGACGTAGAGACAACGGCATGTATAACCCAGAGTTGTGTCTCCAAGGAAATTAAACGTTTCTAATTTAGCTCTATATTTGGACAATCTTAGGATTGTGTTAGAGTGTTGAGAATGAGAATTGAAAAATGGTGAGAATGAACGTAGTATTAGAGAAATTTGAGTATTATAGTTTTGATAATAAGATAAGGTGAGGTAATATATTAGCGAGCAAATATATAATAACGTGAGATATACTAATCGAGATGGTTATTGTATCTATATGATGGAAATAGTTATGGTATGATAGTCGGTGGTTATAACTCCTTAATGTATATAGTATATAGTAGTGGTCGAGTAGTTGAGTATTACTGGGTACAATCTGAACCCGCTTAGGAGATCAGAGGAGTAATGAAAAAAGTGAAGATTGATTATATGGTTAAATACGGAATGAATGTGAGAGGAGTAGTAATAAAAGGAGTGACATAATAAGGTGAATCATGGCGGAGTTATGGTTGTTAAGAGAGGGGTAATGGGCGTTAGTGGCCACCTGGAGCCTAAGAAGATGTAACCTATATAATATATAATAATACCTATATCATTATGATACTGAGACGATTCAATTAGATGATGATAAGATACCAGCGCGGTCTACGTGAAAGCTCTCATGGGGGATTTTCTTAGTAATTGAGTACGACGATTTTTCACTAAAATGAGTATAAATGGGAATTTATTTTTTAGCAGTATTCTCTTGCATAATGAGTACAGAGAATAGAATTAATATTTTCCCATGTAATCATCTATGAGAAGACCTTTGAAAGGTGAGTTGCCAGTTAATATAAGGCGTTTTCGAGTTTTTGGGGCATTTGTGCTTATAAACGTGGAAAGAGCACATTCGGTCCTTATATTGCGCTTCAGTTATCTGTTGATTTGTAAAAACGTAGCGCAATACCTTGACGTGAAGCACACATTCATGCCTTACCTAATCACTCACTTTAAAGTAATGTTGACATGTCCGTAATTGCAATGTCTAGGTAAAGATGCGTATTCTACAAAGCACATTTGCATGAGATATTACCATTTATCTAAATTTACATACTCAGCGAATCAAGATAGAACCTAACAAACACAACGAAAAAAGACTGACGAGAAGTCCACTGTTGTTGAGCAACAAGATGCTGCCTAGAAAATGTTCAAAGAGAGCGTGTATCTCTTATAACAAGATCGGATGAACCTATATGTGCACATATTCTATTCAACTAAGAAGTCAGCAATATGTGAGAATATACTGAATTTATATTGCATTAAAGCTCAGATATACTTGTAAAACTCCATCACATGTTTGAATAAATTTTGCAATATAAACCCAATAAATTTAAGTGATGATTTTGTATATATATCAAGTTGTCTCTGAGTTGATCAACGAGCATTTTCGTAGCTTGGTGTCTCCTTCAGCTCACTCATCATATATTTACTTTGCATGTTGCGTTTGCTAATATGCAAAATGTAAATCGCAAATGAAGAAAATACATTCGTGGTTATATCTCGTTTTGCACGAAATTCAGCGAACTATATTATGTTATATCTGGGTAATGACACAATGAGCAAAACATCGCTCAAGAGAGACGTCTTTATTTTCGAATATAAAGCATGTCAGGAATCTGTATACATGAGTCGTCATATCAATCTGAGACAATGCTATTGCGAACAAATTCGAGTCGTTAGAAGGCAAGAAGGTTCATATTTAGAGAAGATATAATGAGAGAAAATGTCGTTATTCATGAGAAATAATTTATGGGCACTGCATTCACAGGTCAAAGGATATTGAATAAGTCTCATGAACAAGCTAATTCTCTAGAGAGACTTTGCACGAGAGATACCTGGATGATAAATTAGTTTCTGAGTTTTGAACAGTTACATTGTCCATTTCTTGGCAGATCTCTATATGAGACTGTTACGCATGCACTTATATGAAGGTCTACTATAAGGAGAAGTTGAGACCATATCATAGAATTAGAACCGGGAGTTATACTTATACATGATCAGACACATTTAAAACTATATATTATAAGCGAGTGTTGCACTTGACCAGATAATTTGCTTTTTCAATTGTGCACACATGAGATGAATGTTTTTTAGACGTCGTATATAATATAGATCTTCAAATGTGAATTAGCTCTCCTGTCAATTCGAGATGTTTTTTAAGTAACAAAGATAATAACAGATAAGATGCCTTGCATAAGATGCTTATATGTGCGAAAGTATGTTTATATAATTTATAAAAACAAGCTGTATTAATATCTAAAGAAAGATGAAAGATATGATATTTGTATACAGGTCGCTGAGCCTCAGAGTCTGTCATGCGAGAGACATGACAGCAGTAGAAGACTTAGTGAGAAACAGATCCTTCGGATACCTAATACATTATATTAGCCTATAGATACCGATGCTCATTATTAATTATTATCTAAAAATAGAGGCTATAATAAGGTTGTTATCGAGAAAACACGAGTTTAACAAGATATGTTATCACAAATGTTATACTGATGTGGATAAAGGATAAATGCTAGGAAATATCTACGGTAGAGAGTTGTGTGTGTATGTTTCTCTTCTCATGGACAAACAGCAATCTATTAACTTCTAGAAGTACGAAATATCTAATAGTGGTGTTGTTGTAGCAGGTATCCCTTAGAACACACGGTGGACATATTAAGTCTTAATGCATTTATAAAAGTTAAGAAGACTTAAGAAATAAACGTATAAGTTTAGTCAATCAAAGTAAATGTATTAGTGGATTTGTGTGCACGAGTATGAAAGATAAAAAGTAAGACGTGAAGACACTACACAAATAGCAGTAGCATCTATATGATACATATAATTTTCTTATAGTGTTTATCACTTCTTATAAATCTCACCTATTTATTCTGTTAATTGTAATAATGAATATCGAAAGCAGTGTTTTAGATTGAACAATAGAGATACTCAATTACTGCTTATATGTATCCTACTGTCTCTTTTAATTTATACAGCAGCGTAGTATGGAGTGTTTTTGTATGTTTCATTTTGCGTGCAATGTGACAACTCTCGTCGTAGACATATTTAAGAAATGACCACATCCAATAGTGCAGAGATATATTAGCACGAAATATCCTCTCAGTTCTCAAAACCAAAAATAGAAGGGACACATATGAAACGAGAAAGTCGAGATAATTATGTCCGTCGTCATACATCTTCACTTTATGAATTTATTAAACAACCTATAAATAAGTAAATAATAAGTAATTATTTCTGTTGTTATAGAGTACGTGGTTTTGGAATAATTATCAAATAAAATTAAAAAAAAATTATAACATAATGAGTTTATATATTTAACGTCATTATTGAGCTCAAACTTTATTTGTGAGGAGTTTTATTCATTTAAGAAGATATTATAGATATTATCTAATAAGCTTATATTATTATTGAAATGAATATACATCATATATATCAGAACGAGCTACCACGCCGCATCTTGTTTGGTTTTATCACATTATTTTTATCGAATAAGAATCAGTGTGACTTATAATACGGTGCTAGTACTAAGTAGTGAAAATATAGCAATCCTCTATATATTAACAATAAGATTTAGAGGATCCTTACTGACTTATTGAGAAAGTACATATTCTTAACTAATATTTTACGTATATATTAATATAATAGTAGTAAGTTTAACATAAAAACGAATGCTAAAAACTCGAGGCATTTTACTTACCTGATTTATCTGATGAGCCAGATATAAAACGAAAACAGGCTTTATTCTAATATATAAATATTAATCTATATATATTAATAAGTATATTAATATATTAATAATATATATAAGTATATATATATATTATTAATACTATATTATATATAATAAATATATATATTATATATTAATTAATATATATATAATTAATATATAATTATATAATATATATATATTAATATTATATATATTATATCTATATATATAATATATATATATTATATATTATAATATTATATTATATATATATATATATATATATATACTTATAATATATATATGTGTGTTAGTTAGTGTGTGTGTATTGTTAGTATGTGTGTTAGTGTGATGTGTGTTATGAAGTATATATATAATTAATTTTATTGTTAATTAACTATGATAAACTGATTGCTTCAGGTGATCCACTTTTTCGCATGCCCAGAAGATTATGATAGGGTATATTATGATTTAACATCCTCGCAGATCGATGTCTGATAATATATATACGTAGCAGCAAGATTAAAAAAAAATATATATTAAAAACGCCTATAGTATATTAGTACACTGAGTTACATGTTTTAAATGCATTCTTTAAATCTTGCTCTTGTGGATTTATCGAAACGCATTTCCATGGTTCGCAATGTTATTTCTATTAAGTGCGGATTTCACAGTTAGCCTTATGTTAGTTATTCTAATTGAAGCTCGCGTGAAAATAACCTATAAAATTAGTAAAGTATTATATATAAGATATATAGTAATTAGGATATGAGATAATTAAAGTCAGCCGATGAATATAATGATTAATAAAATTCAAAGAATCTAGGACAAACATTGAGATCTCTCAATATCGGTACATGAGTGATTGAAATTAATTTATATATAAATTTCACTAGAGTTGTTGATGTCTAGGCCATAAATGAGGAGATTATGAGAATGAGCATTGCTATTATGAGCAGATACTTCGTAATTTGGAAGTATATTAGAGATCCACTAGCATATTTAATTTGGTATGTAAGAGAGCAGATAGATTATATCTTGTAGAGTGTGCGAGAATATAGAACTGTGAGAGGAAACACCAGCAACTCAATACATTTCACCCCACCCAAAACACTCCTTGCTCACACAAGCTCTCCATCTACAGAAACCTACTCTGAGCCGGATTGAATGAAAGAGATTATTTGAGCTCTCAAAGGATTATTACTTTTTGACACTAGTATTGCACAATCTAAAGCATAATTTACATTACATGTTTACATCGGTTAGGCTCTTTGAGAAATGCCATTCAAACAACTATTATCACTGCTATCCTTTTTTACAGCTGATTGAGTACTGTTAACATCTGTTTTTATACACAATATCACAACGTCTTTGCCCCAGGCACTTGTACAAATAAGCTAACTCCAGTTGACATCACTATGGGTTATATTACTAGTATGTAGTTTGTACATGTCTAAGTTTTATTGCACGTAGAAGAGAGAGTATCAATCTTTATATGGGAGTGGGTTAATTCATTGAGCTTTACAGTCATCGTCACGCCGAAACATAAATACTGATAGTATTTGATCTAGAACGTTTCAATATCTCTCGCTCTGTGAGAGTTCTGGAATATAGTTTTTCAATCATTTTTGCACTAACATTCTTTTTATGAGTAGAGGTATTTCTTGAATTGCGTGTGTTTTCTTTATGCTACTCTATTTACTTCTATATAGAGAGACAAAAATGTGCATAAGTCACTGAGAATAATATTCTTTTTTCAAGATTTGTGAAAGTGAGAACAGTTATTGGCTAAATATTAACAATTGTGATAGAATCGATACTCGCGTCTTTTTTTTTAGGTTTTCGTGAGTATTATGTGTCGTATTTTATTACCTTTTTAAAAAGTTGTAGTTTATTCAATATATACATAATGTTAAATTATGTAGAGGGCTTTTTAGCCTAATCACTCGTGCGTGAGTGCAACGTATTAAGTGTAAAACAGATTTGATATAACTTGTTCTAATATTCCGATGTTCACATACTAAAGACACATAAACTTGCTATTAAAGTAAGTGTACATACCTGTGTGATACTAATAGTATGTTATTCTGAATATGATTGATATAATAGTGTTACAGAGATAATATAATTCACAGAGAATATAACCACGTGTGTGAATAACTCATTATTCATTGCGTCTTAGTACATATATATTAGGTGCTATCGGAATTTCTCATGTGTATTCCTCTCAAACGCTGATGCCCACTTTGCATTTATACTTCAAATTTATGTGTAATGGTTTCAAATAATTTTTTTTTATTCTCTATTTTTGATCTGACTTTTCGAAACATCTTAATATAAATAAAATTATCGGAGACAGGAAGCTTGAGAACGGGCGCTGATTTTTTGGAGAAATATAATATATAATTACGTCAATATGTGCCCTCTTGAAATATAAGACCATAAAATCAAATTCCTATATCTCAACTCCATCAAGTAAGTCAATATGATTTTTGGTTGTGAGTCACATAAAAACTTTGAAAATCGGGAATCTCTTTGATATATCTGAGCAATACAGATTGATTTTTTCCGGTACCAACCTCTTGGTGCTGCTTGACTGATTCATCTTAAGACTTATTTCTTGTCACTAATGATAGTACCTAAATGCGCTCTATCAATACTGGCTACAACAATCTGAAATGATACACTTATCTCTCGCACATTTCACGCAGCAAAGAAGTAATACAACGACAGGTCATAGTACCGTAAGTGCTCGGATAAATCTTAATAGAGGTAGCAGGAGTATTGACAAATGCGATGTGTGTACTTTGAGTGTGACATGCTTATCTTCAGAAATTGATATATTTTCTTAGTTTTTCTAGGACGAGAGCATTAATAAAAATTATAATGACTTGAGTTTATATAAAGAGCAAAAAAAATAAATCTCAACATATTAAAGAATGATATACCAAAATTATTTTTAAAAGCTATAAATTATTTAATTTTAGCTTCTCTCTGCGTGTTTCATCTACTGACAATCAGCAAAATATCCAAAATTTTCTTTTTAAAAATTTTTATTAACAGATAAAAATCTATATTATAGAAGGTTAAAAAATATATTTAACTAAAGAACATCTTATTTGATTATTTTATTTCATTTATTCTATGAAAATAACAACAAAATAAACTTATAATATGAATACTGTAGAAGTGTATACTCAGAAGAATATATAAAACGAAAGACACACTACATAGCGTTATAATTAAGTATCTGTATCAGGTGAGTAAGGTATCCATAAGTGTGCATATCGTAATATATTAGGTCCGGTTATCGAGTTATCAGCTGCTTATTCCGAGTTTATTTCTTGTGTGAGGCATATGATTTAAAAAATTTGCCACAAATTACGTATTATTCTGTAGATATCTTGAGTGTACTAAAATGTGAGACACTCAAATATTTTTCTTCTCATATCGAGTGAGTTGTAATCACTATATAACAACAGTTATATATCATGTTCAATATAATAGTATTTTTCATGTACATCAGGGCATTAATATTTTCAGCAAACAAAGTGTTTTATCTAATTGTTTCTGTCTTTTTATTATATGTAGTAACATATATATTTAAGTATTGACATACACTTAATATATAAACCTCAAATCACTTACCTCTCGTGTATAATGGTAAATACATGGACCTCTACCCC
This sequence comes from Trachelipus rathkii, assembly GCA_015478945.1. NCBI lineage: Eukaryota > Metazoa > Arthropoda > Malacostraca > Isopoda > Trachelipodidae > Trachelipus > Trachelipus rathkii. The sequence goes on from JABUQX010042140.1 coordinate 19,684, forward strand.
CATTTCAAACTTCCAATCGTAATATACGCCTAGATTATATAATATATTATAATTATATATACATATTATGATATTATATTAATATTATATATATATATATATATATATATAATATAATTATATATATATTATAAAGTATATATATATATATATAATATATATATTACTTATATATATATATATATATTAATATATATATATTATATAATACTTTATAAATATAATTATATATATATATATATATAATAATATAATATATATATATATTATATATAATATATATATATACTATAATTCTAAGTAAGCATAAAACTCTAATGAAAAATTAGAAATAATAATTATTTAATAAAAATAATCTTTTCATTGATTATATAAATTAATAAATATTAATAATATATAAATATTAATATATAATTATATAACTTTTAATATAATGATTTTATTTCCTATTTTGACATTTAAAGATATTAAATGTTTATTAATGAAATTAGTCTAATTATATATGACCAGTTTTTAGCACGAATTTCGGGCATAATAATTTATATGTAATATATACTGAACAACGTATTGTTACAATAATTTTGATATATTAATATCAGTATAACTGTTACTTATATATATAATATGGAGCTACAGTTAGGTTATTTGGTAATAAACAAAATAACATAGATATAAAAAAAAATAACATAATAGGTTTTTATATTACATAATATTAATTGAAAAACAGTATGTTGAATGTGTTATTATTTCAGATTTGGCAAAATAAAATTAGAAATTTAATAAGCCTAATTTTATATATATGAAATGTATAAACATTACAAATTACAATTACAACAGGACTACTACCCATTTTCATCAACCTTAAAATGTATATTATTATTATCTACTTTATATAAATACTCATTTTCAAGTCTATTCGATCATCACTAAAATATTTTCCATATTTTTTAATAGCGCAGATAAGCTAACGTAGGAAGAAGAGCAAACTATTTCAATAATAAAAGCGTAAGGGTCTTACAGCAAAATAGGAGTACAAATTCAACTAATCATTTCTTTACGTTTCAAGTTATTAGACAGATATTTTTCTAAACATACTGTATAGCTAATGAATTGGGAGCACAGCTATAGACGTCTGGGCGAACGATCAAAGAAAAGCTTTTGTGTTAGTGCAATTTTTCACTCTTGAAATTTATTCTGATAGTTGAAGAATAGAGATGCATGTTTAAACGTCAAGAGAATATATACACACGTATATACAGATCTATATACATAAGGCTAGCTAGTGAGATAATTATACAATAAAATCGACAATGTCCGCTTACATGACAAGGAGGTCATAATAAGGTTAAAGCTATGAATACGTAGGGCGAAAAAAAATCTCGCGAAGTAAATACTTTATAAAGACTCGAGTGCGAGAGTGCTAGCTCTTGTATCACAGGTTTTGGTCCCACCTGTTCTTATGCTAACCTTTGTAGGACGAGAATAATAATATATAATACATTAAAACTATATGTCAAATATCCCAAAATAATCAGATGAAACAAATGAAATGACACAACAACTTTTATAAACTGACGAAGTGCTTTCTTATTTATAATATGTCTTTTAGGTAGGATTATTTTGTTGACCCTTGATTGTCATTTTTGTGAAGAGTCTTTGAAGGTTAGTATTATTGTGTTAAATGTTTTTGTAGAAGGAGTGTTTTTTTAAGAGTGCAGCAAAGGAAGGGAGTATTTATTTAAATAAATACATTGTCGCACCGCGATAACTAATCTTTTAATTTTTGTGATTTTGTACATTTTTCACTAGTTCACTAATTGTTCTTACCTTCTCACTATTTATTTGAGACGTAAATTTTGTATGAAACTATTCGAAAACTGCGTATGATCCAGTTACCGAAACTGATAGAGATAGTGTACAAAAAAATGTAAGAAGATTATAATTAAGGAATGACCAGAGTCTATTAGTTGCGCTATATGGAGTTAGTTAAAAATTTATTTAATGTTAAAGAAACACTCATTCCACGTAACTTTTTGATCATTTTGTTATCTTACCTCTTTTGTTTTTGTGACCACGCTATTTAGCTTTCACGCAAGAGAGAGTATGAGGCTCTAAGATAGAAGTGTGTTCACTCGCCAGATATATGGTAAAGAATTTAACAGATTCATTTGTTAGACTATGTGGAGAAATAATTAAGTTGTTCATGACTAGTGGTCTCATGTGGATCATATGCTGGCTTTTTGCTTGGGGTATGCGTTATGAGTCCTATTTTTTTTTTAAATTTTCAAAAATTGAAAAAATACAAAAAGGCAGGTAAGCGGCTTTAGATGAAAAAAACTTATATCAAAATTTAAGTAATTTTTGGCTAGGTAATACCTTCTAGAATAAAACTCCGAGACTGAGAAAGTGTTAGTTGCTCATTAAGTCTGTATTAATGTATGTATAAAAACTAGGTACAATTTTGGTATGTTTCTAATTATAATCAAAAGACAAAATAAAGCTTCATTTTTAAAAGGTGAGACTGGTTATTGTGAGCCGCGTAGGACGTCTCTAGCTCATTAAACGAGTAAGTTTAATTTATATTTTAGGTTTAGTTTTTAACTTTGTGAGTGGTGCATCAACCGTGGACAAACCATAAAATATTAGACGTGAGACCATGTGTGTAATGTTTGTGCCATAAAGTAGCGAAATGAGTTTTCTATAGGCACATATGTGATTAGTTGTGAGTACAAGTAGGACATGAGAGAAGATGGAAAGAGAGAGAGAAGGTAGTGTAGTATGAGATATTGATGACGAAGAGAGTATAGACGATGACGAGAGCGAAGAAGTATGAAGTAGCAGTAGAGTCGAAGAGAGTAAGAGATGACGTTTAACATTATTTGGAAATGACGAGACAGATTTTAACAGTGGAAGATTATCGAGACTGAGAGAGAAAGAGGAGAGAGAGAGTAAGACGAGAGAAGAAGATTTTTGTAATCGGATTTCACTGAAATACTTGCCATAAGCATATGTTTTATGAAATAACTCAGCAAATAGTACAATCAGGATATTAGAGAAAAAAAATTTTATTCTTGATTTTTTTTTGCTAAATCTCAACATTTTTTTTTTTCCATAAAATTTAAAAAGTTTTATGAAATATGCCAAATTTTTTATATTTGCATGAATCATACATCAAAATGTAGTTCAAGGTGCCTACAAAATTGAAAACAAAAAAGAAAAAATATAAACAGTGTTGGATTTTTTGTTATACCTCGGCCCCGAGATAGCAGCTCAATGTAAAAAAAGTTTTTTTTAGTAAAATAGTCCAAGAGTTGAACTGTTGAAACAGTGGCCAAACGTTGGGTTATACAGGCAAATTTATATAAAGGAAAAAATTGTATCTCACCAATTGTTTACAAGTTGTAAAAAATTTACATTCTAACAGAATGAATAGTAAAATGTTATACTGCTATCCAATTTTTGAATTTTCTTTTTTTTTGGCAACTAAAAAAGAAAATCATCATAACTTTTATTATATAAGTCCAATAATACGAAAGCTTTCAGAGCATGTATGTAAATTAGAAAGGATACATAATATGTGTTAAGATAAATTTTTTGTATACCAACCGCTTTTGCGCTGTTAATGGGAAAACTTATAAATTTTAAAAAAGTTTCCGTGCGACGTAGTAGCAAAAATTCATTGGGCGTCAGATAAATTTATCTATATAAAGAGACCTCGTGCAATATCGTCGAGTATAAAGGCCATAAATAATTTCATTCTTAACAAGATGAATAATAATATGTTGCGTGACCACCAATCATTAAAAAAAAATTTGGCACTCAAAAATAAAAAATCATAAAAACTTAACATTATTATTTATACGAATCAGTTTTTTTGAAATTTGCAGAGCTATATAATTGGGGAAGGTAGTCATTTTTTGTTTAGAGAAAATTTTGTATGCCGCAACAGATTTGTCGCTGCTCATGGAAACATTTCAAAGGTTTTTTAAAAGTTTTCTCGTGATCAGCGGCAAAACTGTTAGGCATACCAAATATTAATCTAAATAAAATATGTATATCTTGTAGAGGTACACAAGCTGTGAAAGTTTCATTGCAATCGAGTAAATATTAAAAAGGTTACACGCCACCAGTTCCAATTTTTTTTTTTTTTTTTTTTTTTTTTTTTGGCTACGAAAAAAATTCAATGATAAATTTTTATTTTTTGTTCAATCAATACGAAAATTTTTCATATCATATACTACTAGGCAAGGTTTATACATTTTTTTGTTTAGATAAATGTTTTTTGGTAAAAATCAACGGGGTTTGGCGTACTTCATCCAGTAATCTTGAAAAATTTAAGAATTTTCTACTCTTATCTAAATTCGTTCTCCAGTACAAAAAACTTTATTTTAACAAAAAAATGATGTATCTTCCCCAACTATAACCTTGCTCCGGAAAGTTTCATGCTGATCACTGAATAATAAAAAGGTTTATCGGGATTTTTCATTTATGACTTAACAAAATTGACCCCCCGCCGTACCCCTGTAATACTTGTGAAATATTTCTTGCCTGTTAAAAATAATCAGACCATTCGAAAGAGCATAAAATTCTACACTAGAAAGTGTTAAACCCTAAAAATCATGGAATTGATGATTTCTACCCTCAAAAGTTAGGAATCCATACGTGCAACGTCCCTTAAAGCACTTAATGCTTTCAGGTTATGATAAGGGTTATAGTTTTGCTGAGGTGAATAAACTTTATGTATCTATTGCATTAAAACTATAAACTTAAAATTTACAAAAAGGTATAAAAAAATTCTTTGAAGTTTTTTTACAAATTAACCATATATGAGTTTAAATCAACATTTTCAATAAAAATGTAAAAAAAAAAAATGCTAGGGAAAAACATAACTTTTTAGCTTTTTTTCATTCATGTAAGGAATGAAGAATGACAGTCAAAACTGGTTTCAACCTATTGATCACATCAATATTATTATTTATGGATATAATTGTTTTATGATTTATCAACGATTATGTAAAAAAATGTTACGTAAAAAATTAAAAATATTTAATTAAAAAATTAATTGGAAATAATAATAATAACTAAAAATATAATGAAGAAAAAATTTACTATACATATAGATAATATATATATAATATATATATATATATATAATATATATATATATATGATATATATATCCTATAATATATATATAATATATATATATTAATATATATATTATATACGGTATATATTATATATATAATATATTATATATAACTTATATATATATATATATATATATATATATATATATATATATATAATATATATATATATATTATATATATATATATATATATATATATATATATATATATATATATATATATATACGTCGGGCGGGGTGACCGGGCCCGCCTCTTTAGGAGGGGTGCTTCGGTCCACTCTAAATAAAAATAAAAAAATAATAAAAAAACAAAAAAAAATTTTTCGCTCATTGTTATAAGCCCACGCGGTAGTACTACACAGTTTTATTTTAGAATCATATTTATATTCTAGAAAGTTATATATTTTTTGAAACTCTAGAAATTAGGGTACAAAATTTCCTTCATAGAACTTCACTTTTGGAAAATGTGATTTTTTTTAACTTCGTTATAAAAAACGAAAAATTGTGGATCGATTTTAATTTATTTTTTCAGTGATACACTCGAGTAATGTTTGCTTTAAACTGGCAAAAGTAAATTTTGATCCAAGCAGATTAGTGGCAAAAAAACGGGGCCTAACTTGGTCCGATTCACCCCGCGTAAAAATTGATGGGGGGTGGCTCGCCACCATTGTTTTCGTATTTTACGTATTATTTTGACATTTTTAATACGTATAATTAATTTAAATGTCATAAAAAGTTACTTATAATTAATGGTGAACATTTTTTTTAAAAAATGAAATTTTAAATAAAAAAACGAGTTCAAAAAAGTGTCAAAAATTTTTTGGGCGGAGAGGGTGAATCGGACCACCTTATGTATATTCAATTTTTATTTATCATATTGACATTTTTATTACTTATTACGAATTTTATTTTAAATAATTAAATTATATAATTAAAGTAAAAATTAAAATATAAATTGAAATTATACGTAAAAGACGAATTTAAACAGATGGTCAGAGTCACCCCTCAATGGTGGTCCGCTTCACCCCTCCACGGTCAGGCTGACTCGGCGTTATTTTAAACCTTTAATAAAACTTTTATTATTAGAATTACCGTATTATTTTTTTGTGTGCTTAATACCTACTATATGGCCGTGATTTAGAAAAAACAAAAATTTCCAAAAAGTGCATTAGGCGGAGAGTCGGGAGACCAAGTTATACCTTAAGTGGTCCGCGTCACCCCGCCCGACGCTATATATATATTATATATATATCCTTATATATATATATTAGTATAATATATATATATATATCTATATATTATATATATATATATATATATATATATATATATACTATATATACTATATATATATATAGTCTATATCTGAATGAAAACAAAGTTCTCCAAACGTCATCAATCAGATTCAAATAAACATGTTATTTTTATTTTTCCCTTTCGCTGAATTCAGCAACGAAAGCAATTGAAGGGATTCTTCATCTAATATATTTTTATCTCATTTTACAACTTTGTATTATGGAATTGCATGGCAGGAAGATAAATTTCATTGTTATTTCTGGGCACATTTAATTTCACTCCATGATAGAATAAACATAACAACCAAAGATGCTTGCATTGTTAGGATGCCTTTCAGCATTAAATATTTCACTATATAATATATATTGTTGATCTTTAAACCATCTTTCGTCTTTTTTATTTGTTATTTATTGGAGCCTTCGAATCTTTCGCTAATGGCTCTTGTAGTTTGCAGTTCTCTCCTCTCTCTCTCTTTCAAAAGATTCTTCTAATTTCCATCTCTCTTATTTTAATACGACCAATCCAGACGACAGTCAAATCCTCCACACACACACACACACATACACACACACACACACACTTACACACACACACACACACACACACACACACACACACACACACACACACACACACACACACACACACACACACACGCATATATATATATAATATATATAATAATATATACAATATATATAATAATAATAATAATATAATATATATATAATATATATATATATATATGTATATATATGTATATGTATGTATATATATTAATAATAATGATGATAATACAATAATAATAAGAATAATATTTTTTAAGAGTAATTTAGTGCCATTAGCATTTAAAGATACCAAAAACTTATAATAATATGTATATATATATATAATAATAATAATATATATATATAATATATATATATATATATATATATAATAATAATAATATATGTAATAATAACAATATAATAATATAATAATAATAATATAATATATATATGTAATAATAATAATATATATGTAATAATAATAATAATAATATATAACAATAACTATATATATATATAATATCAATAACAATATGTATATGTATATGTTATATATATATATATATATATATATCGCATATATATATATATATATATATATATATATATATATATATATATATATATATATATATATATATATATATATATATATATATATATATATATATATATATATATATATATATATATATATATATATATATTTATATATATATGGCCGCTTCCATAGTGGGGCACTTGCCCCCCTGGAATAAGACAAAAGAATGTGACCCATGCAGTTGCTATTTCAGAACAAGTGCGTCTGGAGTGACAAATTTTGAATATACAAAAAATCCAGTAATTTCCCTTAATATATTTGATGAAAATTTTTATTTATCCTGGCGAATTTATCGGTTAGTTGTGAAGCTAAAAAAGTTTAAAGAGACTTTGATTTCTCATTTCATTCTTGTTTATTTTGTTTCTTTAAACTTGTTCTAATAAGATTTTTTAGGTTAGGTTAGGTTAGGTTAGGTTAGGTTAGGTTAGGTTAGGTTAGGTTAGGTTATGTTAGGTTAGGTTAGGCTAGGTTAGGATAGGTTATTTATTAAATTAGGTTATGGCTCTTGTTGATTATCAGCTTCTAGTTAAGCTTAAGCCGATTTTATTTTAAAATCTACTAAATCGAACACAATGAACACCAACGCTCATAGCGCTAAAAGATTGAACTTTTTTCTAAATAGTTAGTAATTGAAAATAATGGAAGTGAAATAAATTACTAATATAAGTTTAGTTAAATGGAAAGTGAAATAAATTAATAACATAAGTTTAGTGAGGTTAAATTACTAATTATTATAAGTTTGGTAAGTAAGATTTAAATAATATCTAAAAATAATTAGGATTTGTTTTTTTAATATTCTTAAAGGTGTGGAAACTCACTTATTATAATAGTTTTATTAGCGACAAAATTGTGAAATTTTTGGTTTTTACAGTTATATATATGTTCTGAAACAATGGAAAGGGAAACAAATTATAATCTTGAATGGTTTCACAATAACATTTTAACAGAAACTGATGCAGGAAAATTTTTTCAGACGTATGAATTTATTAATTCAAATGTTTAGTATAATAATAATAATAATAATAATAATAATAATAATAATAATAATAATAATAATAATAATAATAATAATAATAATAATAATAATAATAATAATAATAATAATAAT
>JABUQX010042141.1:0-32500 GCA_015478945.1 Trachelipus rathkii
GAACAACAACAAGATTTTTTATATATTTAATTATTATTAAAAAAAACTATTTCTCATTATGATTACATATATAATGGAGTGATATATATATATATATTATATTTATAATATGGTATATATATATATATATTTTATATATATATATATATAATATATATATATTAATTAATTATATCTAGTGTGTTTTTATATGATGTGTGTGTATGTAGGTGTGTTCTTAAAATTGATTGCATTAAAAAGATACCTGTTATTTGTGTTTTTAACATATTATTATTATTATTATGATTAGTTATTATTATTATTATTATTATTATTAGCTATGTATATATTTATTCTTTATTATTATTATATATTATTATATTATTATTATTACAAAAACAATTTTCTGTGTCAGTAATAATAGATTCATAAGTGATATAAAATATTATACTATTTATATTTCATATTAATATATTAATAAATAGCATATTCACCTTATATATATACATTTATATATTCTGTAATATATATAAATATATATATTATATATATATATATATATATATATATATTATTATACGAATGTAATATGACTATAAATTATATAATATAGTATATATATACTATAGTATTATATATATAAATACATTGACAAAATTAAATATAAAATATAAAAAGTATTTGGTTTTTATATAAAGCTTTTATTATTTAATTTACTATTTTATTTATAGAAGTTAGGCATAATATATTTATAATATAATTAAGCTATTTTTGTGTGTGTGTGTGTGGTGTATGTATGTAAGTGTGGTGGTGGTGTTAAGATGAAGAGGAAATGGAAATGAAATAAAACATTTTTTAAATTTTGTTTTTTGCGATTAATTATAATATTTACTATTGCAACTAACTATAACATATATATACATTATTAATTTTATTATTATTGATTATATTATATTATTATGTATTATTATATTATTAATTATATATATTATTATTATTATTATTATTAATTATTATTAATGTATTATATTATTAATTTATTTTGATTATATCATTATCATATTATTCATTATTATTTATTATGATTATAATATTTATTATTATTACCTTTATTGTATTATTATTTTTATTATTATTATTAGTTGATTATTTAGTATTTATTATATTTTATTATAATAATAATATAGTAATTATTTATTATTATTATTATTATAGTAGTGAGTGTTAAGTTAGTTATTAGTCAGTTAGTAGTAGTAGTTATGTAGTAGTAGTAGACAGTAGTATAACAGTAGTAGTAGTTGTAGTAGTGAGTAGTAGTAGCTAGTAGTAGCAGTATCATTTTATTATTACTGATGGTTAATGGTTAGAGTAGTTTTATGAAGTAATATATTAGGTGTATTTTTAAAATAAATTGTTGATTAATGTTGCCAGTCTTAATTTAATTTAAACAGGTTTGTAATAATAAAACAGAACAAGAATAATTCGTATGTCAAGGGAGAAACTATTGTACAATAATAAATTAAATGCAAACGGTACTTAATTAAAGTAAGTCATATATATATATTATAATATATATATATATTATATATATAATATATTGTATTTACTTAACTATTATTATATATAATATATATACGTATATATATATATTATATATATATATAAGTATATAATATATATATAGTACAGTATATTTATATATATATATGACCTGTTGTGCTATAAACATGTTTATTTTACATTTTTTTTAAGATGTTCTTTTATCTACTCCTTCATTAGGATAAATAATTATTTATATTATATTTTAGTAGTAATAAATGATTCATGACACTCGAAACTATTTGCTTCGCCCCACCGCTGATTCGGTAGCCCACGTCCCATCATGTTGAGGAAAAAATAATAACTGTTCAACATAATAAGTGGATATATAAGTATTAATAATAGTATATATATATTATATATAATATATATATACTATATATTAATATATATATAATATTATAATATATATATTATATATATATATTAATATATATATATATAATATATATATATAATTAGAACTGTTAAAAGTAATGAAATTTAGTGCTATTTAAAAGAGGTCAACTAACTTATTTACGATTTTTTTTTTTTTTTGAGAAATGTTTTTTTCGTTTACAGATCATTATCGAGAACGTTTTCAATATAAGGTTTTTCGTGAAATCGTTTGGTGCGCTATAATTAATAAGAACGTCCTTTAAACAATGATACAAAACATGAAGATTTGAAATCCTTTTATTTTATATTTAGAAGAGTCTTTATCCATCAATGTTTATTTAAACCAAGCAAAGTTATATAAACGTTTATTTTTCCTTAAATCCACGAACTATTGAAAAAAACAAAAACATAAGATAAAGCACAAACCAAAACAGATGAGTAAGTTGATAATTAACAAAACCAGGGTTATTATGCTTATATAGTTCCTTCTATATATATTAGGAGTATGGGAGATAGTATACGTGTTGTTACTCACTCACTCATATATATATATATATATTATACTATATATATATATGAAAGGGGTATATATATATAATATATAGAGTATATATATATATATTAGATATATATGAATCAGAACATATATAATAGGAGATAGATAGATAAGATAGATAGGATAGATATGATAGATAGATAGATATTGTGATAGAGTATTAGGATAGATAGATAGATAAAGAATAGATAGAATAGGATAGATAGATAGATAGATTAGATAGATAGATAGATAGAATAGATAGATAGAGATAGATAGATAGATAGAATAGATAATAGATAAGAATTGCACTAGATAGATAGGACGAGAGAGGGGTGTTAGGTGATGATTTGCCTGCCAAAACCAAATGAAAAGTGCTAAAAGACAAATAAAACGATAAAAAAAAAAGAAAAAAATAGAGATATTGAAAAGAAAGTTGATATGAAATATGACATAAACTGGAAAAGTTCTAAAATTATAATTTTTGTGAAAGTAATGGAAGAAAACTGAATTTAAGGTAATGTCAACTGGATCTGATAGAGTTGGGGCTACTGGGTTAGTAGCTCAGTCTCTCAATTTCTTTCAACTTGCTGCTTGCAAACAACTCCAGGACCAGCACTGGAAACCAGATCAGATCTGGAAACCAATGTGCCGAAGAACAGGATCTTCAATTTATCTCTGGAGATGGAAGCTACTAGCTGGAAACCAAAAGGTGGAAAATGGTAGTCTCACTAATGGGGTGAAAACCATACATAGGGTGTAAAATTCAAGATTTAGTTACCTTTGGAGACCAATGCTCCGAGAGACACAATCTTTCAGAGAACTCCCAAGATAAAGAGCTTAGAGGCCAGTTAGAAGAAGGGAAGGGTAGATCCTGTCAGACGCGTCTTTTAGAATTTACGGAGTGTACTACTGTGTGTTGAAGAAAGTGATTCCAGTTAATATTATTTATTCAGCATTTCAAGCAAGATAAAGAACTGAGAGAGTTTTTAAACTGATAAAGAAATTGGGGTTGAGATATACATAACACAGATATGTGGTAGTGGCTTTATGAAGCTATAAATCAGTAATGAAAGCCTGTAATCATAATCCTACAATAGTTATGTGTGGATACACTTCTATCTTTAATCTATATAAATATATTTGTATGAGAATATAAAAAGAAGGAGTTCTAAGCTTGCGTGAATAGATGCTAAAATTGTGCTACTGTCTGTTTGGAGAATTTTGAGAGCTATGAGTAAAATTGCAGCTCTGATCTTGGATAAACTTTGTTGGGCTGATATTGGGTAAACCAATGTTCAATCCAAATTGTAATAAGGTATCTTCACAGTGGAAATATCAAAAAGGAGAAATGTTTTAAAATTTATAAACTGGCTTCATACACGTATAGGAAAACTCCACTGGAGCAGGATTGATGAAAGAAAAGCTTTTGAGTGTGTTATTAAGTGAGATAATTTATAAATTTTGAAATAGAGCTTGTTACAATGCAGCCGACGGCGGAGTCCAATGGTTCGAGATCCCGCTGATTGGAGAGTAAAATTCCTTTGACCTCATTCATTTACCAAGGGTACAAGGACGGTAATGAATACAGACCGAATATTAGTTATGGTATGGACAGCAATTTGAATACTGTGCAAAGAGTGGAGACTCTTACTTAACTAGAGAATTGTACATTGAAATGTGGTGAAAGTTAATACAATTACGAAAGGATTTAGAAATGAATTAGGAATTGTGTGATGTTTTCCTAGGAAAGTAAATTTCTTAAAGTAGGATACCGTGAATTCAGGATTTTAATTTAAAAAATAATTCAATACCCTCTCAACGCAATATTCGAGGAGAGTTATTTCTCCTTCGTACCAGGAGAATATATCGTTACAGTTAGTCCGATAAGGTAAATTAAAAAGAATAATATTATTTGTCATGAATAGACGAAAATACTATCAGTCAACCCTACTAAGGTCTAGTCAGTTGATGTAATTCTTTTGGTTTAGTTGCCACCAAATAGTATGATAAAGCTAATAGTTTTCACTAGCACACGCATGTAAAAATAGAAACTGGAAGGATAATTTAGATAATTGAGATTAATAAGAGTAGGATATGTTATTGATGTTATTCGGTTAATTTTACATCTATTTCAAAGGAATCTTTTTAAAGCATGGGTGTAAACAAGTCAAAGATAATAACAAAAATTAAAATGTTTAAATTATATTACTGGATGTTGACGACTGTGGTTGGGTATTACATACAATATAATTATATTAATAGCGCTGTCCCTCATTAAAGTTAAACCTCTGATTGTTGTTAAAGAAGTTAAAAAGGATAGATGTAGATTAAGTAAAAAAATAATTTGTTCAAGAAAATTTAATCATCAATCTTATCGTTGAAAGAACACTTCTACATTATAGTGTATTGCACAGATTTTAAAAATAATTCTTAGGAAGAAATAAAAAGTTCCTCAGAAAGTTAAATATAAAATTCCTTTTCCTTATTAGTAATCCAGTACAATCCTGCGATGATAATAGTATATATAATATATATATACAATAATATACCATATGTATATGTCATAATATATTATATACTAATTAGATAAAGGTTATTTATAGTATACGATAAGCCTACTACTCAGTAGAATAGTATATATAGACAGCGCTCATTATAATATATATATAATATTATATATATTATATACTGAGTATCCGTATAGTTATATGATAGAAGGTATATATTAGTTACTTCATTATTTATATTTGTACATGTTAATATATATCAACCAAATATAGTAATAGCTCATATGTAGTAAAGTATATGATAATAAGACTATAAATAATAAATATCACTTACGTTCTATATATATAATATATAATATATATCATAGTATATATTATATACTTTTCGGGATGCTAACCATATATATATATATATAATATATAGAGTATATACTCTACTATATATCATAATGTAATTAGAATATATATGGGAACTTTCTCCTTTAAAAGGGCTTAGTTAACCATAACTATACCTCTGAACGAACAATGTAAATCGATTTTTTTTTTTTCGATTATTTCTGAATTTCGAACATAGTAGCCGAAAAGGTTGCCAATGAGACAGGCTGTATTCTTTTTTATTTTAAACTGAAAGGCAATACCAAAATGTAAAGTAATGGCCAAAGGATAGAAAGAGTCAGGGTCTCTCGGCCTCAGCGGGGGACGACGGGGGCATGACGTTCGTCCCCCTCTTCCCCGTACTGATATTTTTATAAGAATTAAAAAAGAAAAATTATAAAAATTAACAATATAAAATAACATGAATAAAAAAAAGCAGAAGAACTATTTGTGGAGAGAGCTCCTCGGGAATGTTTGCATATTGGTCTGGTTGTTCAGCACTATCGTCACACTGCAGGGAAGCATACAATTGTGGGCTGCGATCTAAAATTTTTTGTAACAATATTCGTTTTCATTTTTTCATTATCTATCTATTTGCTTATTAATTAATTTCATAAAAATATATTTTAACTTAAATTACATTTTATAAACAATTATTTATTTTTTCAATTTCTTTTTAAATATATTAAATATACAGCTTTCTAATTCATTTTTTAATGAATCCCTTAGGACCCTAATAAATTATAGGACACAGACATGTTAAAACTCTAAAATGTCCTACTAAATACTGTTGACGCATGCGCTAACAAAAAACACTGTAGGGTTCGCATAGTGGTTCGGAGATATTTCGATAATCATTGACTATTTATCTAACTTCCTTTAAAAGGAGTAGTGCATATATATATAATATATATGAGATATATATATAATATAATAAGAATATTATTATATATTAGTATAGAATAAATATATAATATACCATTATATTAGTATATGGTGGATATATAGGGATATAGGTGTATAGTATATAATATATATATAAAGATTATATATATATAATATATATATTTATTTAATCTTTTCTTTAATTTCACCTTTACGAGTAATATCTATTCTACATTAATTTAATATCCCATTTATGCACAATGGAGGAAAAAGATAAACAACACATACGCTTTTAATGATAAGATTGTAAGTATTAATACCACAATAGTTCAAACCATTCAAAACATTCATTAGAATAAAAATCCCGCAAAATAAAATGTCATAATAAATAATGTCGAAAAAGTATTCTTACACTAAACGATCAGCAATGCTACGGCACAATCCTTTATTATTTAAACACACATAAAAATAAGTAACAATAAAGATTCAATAATTATGAAACACCTAAACAATCCAAATTGATAATACTCAAATAATAATCAACAGTTTTATCGAATTATAGGCAGTAGTAGAGGTGAGATTTGTGACTCTAGTATCTAAACCGGAGCCAAAACCGGCAAATAGGTCATAAAAGTGGCACTTTTTCTTCACTTCACTGTCTTAATTAGGCTAAAAGGACACATGTTCCTATAGGCTATAGGCTATAAGGCTATAGCCCTATATATATAGGCTATAGACTATAGCTATGAATAATAAGGCTAATATCCTAGCTGTAGCACTGCCGACCTACTACCTGTAAGAAGAGAGACCGGTGCTTAAGTAGTCTAAGCCCTATGGACTTTGATTGGTACGCGGGAATCGATTGGTATACTAGAAGGTGCTAGGATGCTTCCTTCTATGAGTTATTACCCTACCCCCCTTTTTCTAGCCTTTTCTAGCATGACATGTCCTACGTCATAGAATACACCCGGTATTAGTGCCTACCCCTAGGTTATAGGGTACGGGGAGTCGATTGGTGTATATTAGAAGATGCTACGATGTTTCCTTGTACGAGTTAGTACCCCACCCCCCTTTTCTAGCCTTTTCTAGCATGACATGTCCTACGTCATAGAATACATCCGGTATTAGTGTCTACCCCTAGGTTATAAGGTACGGGGAGTCGAATGGTGTATATTAGAATGTGCTAGGTTGGTTCCTTCTACGAGTTATTACCCTACCCCCCTTTTCTAGCCTTTTCTAGCCTGATATATCGTATGTGACAGAACATATCCGATATAGGCATCAATTAGTACATAATCGACACTGCTGAATCGATTCCTGTGGTTACGGAGGGATCGATTACCCTAACAAGAGTTAGTATTAGATATTACCCTACCCCCCTTGATGGCGTATTGCAATCCAACATTGCAATGTTGCAAATGTTGCAAACAAAATTTGCAACATTTTGCAACATTTTGCAACATTTTGCAACATTTTGCAACATCGTTATTTTGGCGTATTAACACGTTTTAAGGGTCAAATTATAGGTTTTCGGGTGCGACGCGATTGGATCAAAACCCGAGGCCCTGGCGCACCGCACCGCCCCACACCGCGTCACATCATCTTTTTCGCTTTTGCCGTCTCGATTTTCTATATCTCAGCTACCTTTTTTTCTGACTATCACATTTCGAACCTATGTTAGAACCCGCAGCCAAACTATGGTCTTCTAAGGTATCATTGTATATATATATATATATATATATATACGGTATATATATATATGAAATCTTTATATAGATATATATCTAAATAAAAATATATATATATAGATTAAATTTAGATATATATAAATTTCTATTATGTATATATATATATATATATATATATATATATATATATATATATATATATACCCGCTTTTTAGCACCCCTACGGAGAAGGGGTGCCCCTCGTACGTGTCTCCCTCCCTTAATTTTTTTGATCTCCCTTTAACCTCCCTTTAGGTAGCTTAGCCCTCTTTTTGATGTTTGACGCTTGAATATTTCGGCTTGGCCTTGATACCGTAGCCAAGGCCTGAAAATTGACGCTTTCATAAAAGTTCGTGAGGGATTGAAGTTGAGATTAAGTCGAGCACAATGTAGGTTAACTGACGCCCCAGTACCTGTTATAGGAACTGTCCCCTAACATGGAGGTCATGTAGGTAATCTGCCCTAAACTTGAGTTCCCTGTATGTAACTATCCTAACCTCACACACATACACCTACACCTACACCTACACACATCACACCACACACACACACACACACACACACACACACACCTACACCTACACCTACACACACACACACACACACACTCGATATTTTGATGCCTCAACTTTGATGCCTCAGCTTTGATGCCTCAACTTTGATACTTCCAACTTTTGATACCTCAGCTTTGAGCCTCAAACTTTGATACCACAGCTTTGATGTCTCAACTTTGTTGTCTCAACTTGATGACTATCTTTTAATTGTCTCAACTTTGGATGACTCATCTTTGTTACAGGAAAAAAGAAGGAGGAAAAGTAAGAAGAAGAAGAAGAAGAAGAAGAAGAAGAAGAAAGAAGAAGAAGAAGGAGGAGGAAGGAGAAAGAAGAAGAATATGTTTAGTTAGAGGTCGTATACACACAGTCTTACATTTTTTTTTTTCAATCAGGTCTTTTATTTATAGAAAAGCTGTTTCATTACCAAAGTTAAAGTTAAAAGTTATAGATAAAAGTTAAAGTTAAAGTTAAATTTTCATATTGAAGGATAAGATTTACATTTTTCATGTATTAAATACAAATGGTTTTTGAAAAACATTTTTGTTTTTTGAAAAAACATTTTTGTTTTTTGAAAAACATTTTTGTTTTTTGAAAAACATTTTCGAGAAGAAAAACATTTTCTTTGATGAAAAACATTTTTTTTTTTTGAAAAACATTTTTATTTTTGAAAAACATTTTTTAAAAAACATTGTTTCTAGAAAAAAAAGTTGTCAAATTTCCACGAAAAACATGATTTTAGGGACCATAAAGCAATAAAGCAGTAAAACACTACAGCAAACAGCCACCAGGGGGTCCCCACCCACCCTCACCCCCTCGTGTTTTACTGTTTTACTGTTTAACCAATACTTTATTATTAATAAAAATATATATATCCCTCATTTTCTTTTACAAACTTAACATTTCATCATATACACATGTTTTTTTTTCTCTTCTCCTACATAAACACAGCATAATAATAATAAATAAGCATAACATAAAAATAAAAATAAGTTCTTTATGTATGTGAATAATATATAAGAGGCATGAGGTAAAACAAGAGATTTTTAAAAAAAAATAATTTTAATGAAAAAGTGATATTATTTAATAAAGAATATAAAGAATATATATATATATATATATAATATATATTATATATATATATATATATATATATATATATATATATTAATATATATATATATAATATATATATATATATAATATATATTATATAGTATAATATATATATATATATATTTATAATTAATATATATTAACGAGATTTACAATGTTGTTTACATAAAGGTATTTTAAAATATTACAGAACACATGCACATACACACAAGTTTTTTTAATATATATATATATATATATATATATATATATATATTATATAATATATATATATATATATTATATAATATAATATTATATATATATATATATATATATATATTAACGAGATATACAATGTTGTTTACATACAGATATCTTTAAAATATTACAGAACACAAGTTTTTAAATATATATATATATATATATTATATATATATATATAATATATATATATATATATATAATATATATATATATATATATATATATATATATATATATATATATATATATATATTAAAAACTTGTGTTTCTGTAATATTTTAAAGATATCTGTATGTAAACAACATTGTATATCTCGTTAATATATATATATATATTATATATTATATATATTATATATATATATATTGATTATATATATATATAATATATATTATATATATATATATATATTATATATATATATAATAATAAATATATATTTATTATATATATAATATATATATATATATATGTATATTATATATTATAATATATAATATATATTATATATATATATAATATATATATTAAAAAACTTGTGTGTATGTGCAGTGTTCTGTAATATTTTAAAATAGCTTTATTAAACTTTGTAAATCTTTCGTTAATATATATATATAATATATATATATGATAATATATATATAACCACACTGGCTGTGTTGGTTGCTTCATCAGTGTACTGAGGTGGAGTCTTTTTTATGTGATTATCTGGTGGATAGTAAAACAAGAATTTTTTAAAAAAATAATTTACCTGAAAAGAGTGCAATAATTTAAATAAGAAAGAATTATAAAGAATATACTATATATATATATATATATATATATATATATATAAATATATATATATATATATAAATATATATATATATAATATATATAATATTATATATAATATATATATGATAATATATATATATATAATATTATAATAAATATATTAATATATATTAACGAGATTATACATGTTGTTTACCTGCCTTTTTAATATTCAGAACCAATACATAACCCACAAGTTTTTTTTAATATAATATATAATATATAAATATATTATATATAATTATATAATATTTTAATATATATATATAACTTTATATATATATATATATATTATAATATAATATAATAATATATATATAATATATAATATATAAATATAAATAATACTATATATATATAATATATATATATATATAATATATTATATATATGTATTAGAATATACATGTTGTTTACCCCATAAGTATCTTAAAAAATTCAGGAAAATTTTAAATAATTTATTTCTATAATACATATATATATATAAATATATATTATATATTAATATATTATATATATAATATATATTTATATTTAAACCTTGGTTCTGTAATATTTTAAAGATATCTGTATGTAAACAACATTGTAATTATTTAATATTATATATAATTATAATATATAATATATATATATATATTATATAATATATATATATATATTAATATATATATATATATATATATATATATACTATATTAAAAAAAAGTGTGTATGTGCATGTGTTCTGTAATATTTTAAAATACTTTATGTAAACAACATTGTAAATCTCGTTAATAGATATATATATATATAATATATAATATAATATATATATATATATATATATATATTATATATAATATATTATAATATATATATATTCTAAATATTTTATATATATATATATAATATAATATATATATCTTTAATATTCTTTATATTTAAATAATGCACTTTTCAGTAAATTATTTTTTTTAAAAATCTTGTTTTACCTCATCCTTACTATGCAAAGTTCATACATAAGAAATTATTTTTATTTTATGTTTAGCTTATAACGGGAAAGGGATTATGCTGTTTATGTAGGAGAGAGAAAAAACATGGTGTATATGATGAAATGTTTAAGTTTGTAAAAAGAAAAATGAGGATAATATATTTTATTAATAATAAGTATGGTAAAGCAGTAAAACAGAAACATACGAGGGGGGTGAGGGTGGGTGGGGACCCCCCTGGTGGCTGTTTTGCTGTAGTGTTTTACTGCTTTAATGCTGTTATTGTCCCCTAAACATGTTTTCGTGGAAATTTGACGACTTTTTTTCTAGAAACAATGTTTTAAAAAATGTGTTCAAAAAAAAAATGTTTTTCAAAAAACAAAAAATGCTTTCTGTCTCCAGCAAGAACTGTCTATCAAAAACAAAAATGTTTTTCATAATACAACCCAATTTTTTTCAAAAAGGAGATGTTTTTCTAGTAAAAACAAAAATTTTTCAAAAACCACCTTTATTTAATTACATGAAAATGTAAATCTTAATCCTTCAATATGAAAATTTAACTTTAACTTTAACTTTTATCTATAACTTTAACTCTAAGTTTGGTAATGAAACAGCTTTTCTTTAAATAAAATACTCTGATTGAAAATAAAAAAAAAATAAAAATGTAAGACTGTGTGTATACGAATTCTTTAAATGATACTCTTATACTTGTTCACCCTCTTTCGATTCTTGGTCCACTTATTCTTCTTCTTTTACTCCTCCTCCTTCTTTTTCCCAGTAACAAAGATAGTCATCAAAAAAGTTGAGACTTAAAAAGTGATCATCAAAGTTGAGCAACAAAGTTGAGACTCAAGCTGTGGTATCAAAATGAGCAAATCAAAGCTGAGGTATCAAAGTTGAGGTATCAAAGTTGGGCATCAAAGCTGAGGCATTAAGATATCGAGTATGTATGAGGTGTGTGTGATGTGTTTTTGTGTAGGTGTAGGTGTAGGTTGTGTGTGTGTGTGTGTGTGTGTGTTGTGTGTGTGTGTGTGTGTAGGTGTAGGTGTAGGTGTGTGTGTGTGAGGTTAGGATAGTTACATACAGGAACTCAAAGTTAGGGCAGATACCTACATGACTCAACTGTTAGGACAGTTCCTATAATCAGGTACTGGTCAGTACCGTACATGTCTCGACTTAATCTACTTAACTCAAACCTTTTAGAGGTCATTTCAGGCCTTGTAGGTACAAGGCCAAGACGAAATATAAGGTCAAACATCAAAAAGAGGCTAAGCTACCTAAAGGGAGGTTAAAGGGAGATCAAAAAATTAAGGGAGGGAGACACGTACGAGGGGCACCCCTTCTCCGTAGGGGTGCTAAAAAGCGGGTATAATATATATATATTAAATATATTATATATATATATATATATATATATTATATAATATAATATATAATTATATATATAATATATATAATATATAATATATATATATATTAT
Source organism: Trachelipus rathkii (assembly GCA_015478945.1). Lineage (NCBI taxonomy): Eukaryota > Metazoa > Arthropoda > Malacostraca > Isopoda > Trachelipodidae > Trachelipus > Trachelipus rathkii. The sequence goes on from JABUQX010042141.1 coordinate 13,166, forward strand.
TATAATAATTATATATATATATATAATAGATAATATAATATACAATTGATCCTTGGAACCATAGTTTGCTGCGGTTTCTAACATAAAGGTTCGAAAAAGTGATAGTCCAGAAAAAAAAGTAGCCTGAGAATTAGAAAAATCGAGACGGCAAAAGCGAAAAAGATGTGAAGCGGTGTGCGGCGTGAGGTGCGGCTCGGGACTGGGTTTCGAACCCATCGCTAGCACCCGAAACCTATAATTTGACCGCTTAAACTGCTTAATACGCAAATACGATGTTGCAAAATGTTGCAAAATGTTGCAAAATTTGTTTGCAAATTTGCAACATGGGCAATTTGGATGCCAATACGCCATCAAGGGGGTCGGGTAATATTAATAACTACCTCTGTTAGGAGTGAATCGATCCCTCCGTAACCACAGGAATCGATTCAGAGTGGTCATTAAATTCTAATTGATGCCTATACGGATATGTCTGTACATACGATATATCAGCAGAAAGGCTAGAAAAGGGGTAGGGTAATAACTCGTAGAAGAAAGCCACCCTCTAATATACACCAATCGACTCCCGTACCTTAAACTAGGGGGAGAAACATAATACCGGATGTATCTATACGTAGACATTTCCATGCTAGAAAAGCAGAAAAGGGGGGTGGGGTACTACGTGTACAAGGAACGTAGCTCTTCTAAAACTCACCATCGACTCCCGTACCCTAATAACCTAGGGTAGCCTAATACCGGTTATTCTATGAACGTAGGACATGTCATGCAAGAAAAGGCTAGTTAAAGGGGTAGGGTAATAAATCATGAGAAACACCTAGCACTTCTAGTATACACCAATCGATTCATCTCCGTACCCAATAACCTAGGGTTAGACACTAAGACCGGTGGAAAGAAGCTGGCCGTGCTAGAAGCTAGAATATAGCCTAATCATATAGCCTATCTATCCTATATCATATAGCCATAGCCTATAGCCATCCTATAGACAGTGTCCTTTTAGCCTCGCGGCATCCTTTGAGTGAAGAAAGAAAGGAGCCACTTTATGACCTTTGCGGTTTTGCGGTTTAGATAACTTAGGGTCCAAATCTCACCTTCTACTAGTAAATTTGAATAAACTTTTGTTATTATTTGAGAGTATACAAATTTATTGTTAGGTGTTTCTATTATTGAATCTTTTTGTAAATATTTATGTGTTAAATATAAAGGATTGTCTAAGCGGCAGACGTTAGGTTGAAAATACTTTCGACATTCATTCTATTAGCATTTATTTGGGATTTTATTTAATGAATTTTTTGATATGGTTTGACTATTGGGTAATTTATAAATTAAATTTATATTAAAAGCGTTGTGTTGTTGATTCTTCCTCCATTGCAAAAGGGTTTAAATTAATGAGAATTGATATTAACGGTATTTTTATCAAAGATAAAAAAATAGAATTATATTATTAATATATATAATATTATATATATATTAATATAACTATATATATATAATATATAATATTAATATATTAATATAAATATATAATATATATATATATATTATATTATATATTAATATATATAATAATATAATATTATTATATAATATTTATTATATATTACTTTTAATATTTATATATATTTATAATATTAGTTTATATATTATTATCTCAGATAAAATTATTTTTTAAAAATCTTAGAATTTATGTTTGTTATTTCTTTTACGCTCCATATTATGCTAAGTTCATAACTATAAGACTAATTTAATAATTTATTTATGTTTAATGTAAATAAATTATAATTATTATTATGCTGTGTTTATGTAGAAGAGAGAAAAAAAAACTGGGTCTAGGTGATGATATGTTTAACGTTTGTAAAAGAAAAATGAGGGATATATATATATTTTTATTAATAATAAGTACTTGTAAAGCACGTTAATATACAGTAAACACAGTGGTGGATGGAGGGAGTGGTGGAAAGACCACCTCATGGATGGTCTGAGTTGTTGCTTGAGTAGTGTCTTTACTAGACATTTAATCGCTTTATCGGCCGCGAAAACATCACTGTCTATTCTGTCGTAGAACATTTGACAACTTTCTCTAACCCTAGGTGTTTTAATTAGCGCAATGAACCCAGGCATTCAGTACTAGTTTAAAATATAATGTTTATTCTAGAACAATTTAAAATATCGTTTGTGTAGCAAAAAAACAAAAATGTGTTTTTTTCATCAAAGAAAATGTTCTTTCAAAAACACACAAAATATGTTTTTCTTATAAATATACTATAGAAAAGTGGATTTTCAATATAAAAAATAGAAATATAGATGTTGTCAAGATACACTCTAAATTTTAGATATTTAATACACATTAAGAAAAATGAAAATAAATCTCTTTGCAAATATATAAATTATAACACTTATTAAACTTTAACATTTTATACATATTATATCGTTAAACTATTTAACTTAGGTATATTTAATAATTTGAAACAGAGCTTGTCTATATAATAATAAAAAAAACCTGATTTGAATCATATATATAAAATAAATAAAATAAAAAATGATAATAAGACATGTTGTTATAGAATACGAACCATCCTATACAAATATAGCAACATACTCTTAACAATCAATCACTTCATACCTTGCGTCTTCTTTACCTTACTTCTTCTTCTTCTAATCAATCATTTCTTTTCTTCTAGCACTCTCTTCTTCTGTCTCTTCTTCCTATCTCTACATTTCTGTTACTTTGCTTTCCTCTTCTCTGCTGTGTCGATTCTCGTGTTCCTTACTTTAATAACCACTCACCTTACTTTATGTTAACTACCTGTACACACACAGCAGTGAGTCAGATAAGTTGTAAGACCATATAAAAGATTGATTCAGCTTTTTCTATATTTTATGACAATAGTAATACAAACGTTGAGTACATCAATAAGTCTGTGGTTATATCAATTAGAGTTGAGAGCATTTTTTTAATAAATTCATATATGCTTTGCAGTGTTATCTATATAGTTGAATATTCTGTATTAAATCAGAGCTACAGAGTTCAGTGAGAGGAACCAGTGCAGAAGGGCCCTGAAGGTGAGGGGGTGACCCGAAAGTTAGAGGCCCATCCAAAGCTGCAGCGTGCCATGTCACACGTTCCCGGAGTGCGAAGGCCGAGTACAAAAAGCCCTGAGCGCATTAAGAGTTGAGGCATCAAAAATATCCGATGTGCTGTGTTGTCGTTGTATGTTGCTTGTGTGTAGGTGTAAGGTTTTGAGTGTTGCTCGTTTAAAAGTGTGTTGTTAGATGTGTGAGTGCTTGGGGTTATGATTCCTTTAGTTGTATGAAAGGATAAGAAAGAAGAGTAGCTGTTATAGGTGTATGTTTGGTCGAATGACTTGGTTTAGCTCAGTTACTATTGAAACAGTGAGAACATATCAGTTAGCGAAAAACAGATATACTCGATTACATTGTTCGTTACATCGACCTAAATCATGAGTTAGACAGTTCCCTATAACAGGTACTGGCTGGTATACCAGCTATACCCCCTTTAAATACATTGCTCGACTTAATCAAGCAACGTTTAATGTCCCTCACTCCTGAACTTTAAGATAACAGGTCATTTCAGGCCTTGGATACTGTTGAGTATCAAAGGCCAAAATATTCAAGTATACTATATATAGCCAAGATCATGAGAAATATCATATAAGGTCAAACATCATAAAAGAGGAGGTCACTAAGCTACTCTAAAAGTGAGTGGTATAAGGGAGAATAATAAAAATTAGGGAGGGAGACACGTATATACGAGGGTCACCTATACCTTCTCCGTAGGGGTATTGAGCCTAAAAAGCGGGTATTATTAATATATATATATATATAATATATATAATATATATTATATATATATATATATATATATTATAATATATAATTATAATATATATATATATATATTATAAACAAATTGACCACTTGGAAGACCATAGTATTGGCTGCAGTTTGATCAAAAATCGATAATAGACTATGTGATAGTATCAGATAAAAAAGGTAGCTGAGATATAGAAAATCGAGACGGCAAAAAGCGAAAAAGATGATGTGAAGCGGTGCGGGGCGGTGCGGAGCGGTGCGCCAGGGCCTCGGGTTTTGAATCCAATCGCGTCAGTGGCCTCCGAAAACGCTTCTAAATCGCACCCCGAAAAAACCTAATATTTGATGCTTAAAGACGTGTTATACGTATATATATACCAAAAATAACATGTTGACATAAATGTTGCATAATATATAAAATTGTTGACAAGATGTTTGAAGCAAAAATATTTTTGTTTATTGCATACATTTAACATACAATTGCATGCAACATTTGCAATGTGAGGATTAGCAATATACGCATCAAGGGGGGTAGGTGAGTATATTAATCTAATATCTAACTATGTATAGGATGAATCGATTCCACTACCGTAAAACCTACTAAGGAAATCGATTCAGACAGTGCGATTATGTAAACCTATACGATTAGAGCCCTAATAATATATCTGGAAATATTTTCAGTATTCATATATATATATAATATATATTACAACATACGATATATTATCAGGCTAGAAACAAGTGCTAGAAAAGGGGGGAGTATAGGTAATAACTCGTAGAAAAGTGAACAACTACTAGCCATTCTAATAACACCTAAATACACTCCCCGTACCATTATATAAACCTATAGGGTATGACACTAATAACATGAGATGTATTCTATGACGTGGAACATGTCAATGCTAGAAAAGGCTAGAAAAGGGAGGGTGGGTGATTACTATAATCATTACGTACAAGAAACATCATCGTAAGCAGTCTACTAGGTGTATCTAAAGTAATCATTCCTAATCGACGCGCCCGTACGCGCAGCAATTCTATTAACCTATAGGGGCTATTGTAACTTACTGAGAGTATTCAGACAATCGAGAGAATTGTCTTCTCGCTATACATAGAATAGACGTTATATTAAGACATGTCAGACTAGATAATAGCCGAATAAAAGGCATAGTAAAAAAGGTGGAGGATAGTGTAAATATACTTCTATCAAGACAGATAGATCATTGACCTATGACACATCCTTCTAGTTATACACAATTGATCTCCCCGTACCGCATAACCTAGGGTTAGACACTAAGACCGGTGTATCATACAATATATTTGGCGGCACGTGTCTTAAAGCTGAAACTCATAAGCTCTACTATATCTCAATATATGCCTATCAGTCTATGCCTATATCATAATAGCCTATAGTCCTAATAGCCTATGCCTATAGAACCATTGCTGTTCCCTTTTATTATAGCACCATCACGCTAGTCATCCCTTCAGTATGTAGAACGTTTAAAAAAGGGACAGCGAAGTATTATTTATGTACCTAATAAGCGGTTTAGAGCGAGGTTAGTTAACTGTAGGTATCACTAAATCATCACCTCTACTAATTATATGTATCGCACAGCTCATACTAGTTAAAAGTCAACAATAATAGCTCACGCTATAATTAAACACTTTCACCACTTCATTCTAACATTTTAATTTTTTGTGTTCATTGTATGTTGTACTCAACTTGGTAGCTACAAAACTCCACACTAGTTTTCAGATCAGAAGACCATTTTTAGGCGATCATACGAATCAACGGAAATCACTGCAGGACAGCTCATCTAATTCATCTGACCTAATAAATAAAAGTGGATGTGTCTAGAGTATTGCGAAAGATTAAAGAGAGACAAATAACATCGTCATATACAGCGAGAGTATCTGAATATATTCTACTCTTATACAGGATAATGCTCTAAAGATTGTACGTAAAACTCTTACACACAATGCAATACTCTTGAAACAATGCGAGGAAGTATTCATTCTCTAACTGTAAACTTTGTAGAATCGACATAATTTTAAGAAGTAAAATATATGCAATATGATTTTCGAGGCTATCGGGAATAATTATATTATAAGTAGTGATAGTCACTAAACCAAAAATTACATCAACTGAACAAGTGATAAAGCGGTAAGTTCTATGATATATAGAATTGTAGAGTTAGAAATAGGTTCTTCTAATTCATTGACAATAAGTGGAAACTCTATAAATCATATTTGGTAAATTATACCTATTACTAGTTATATTACCTTCAATATATTAAATATCTAATATCTTAATTCGCAATGTGAGTCTGGCGTAGTACCAGCTCAATATTCCATAGCTTCTTGTCACTGTTGTCACTTCTGTGAGAACACAGCGTCATAGGAAGAGCTACTGAACTTAGAAATCTTTCTTTATAAAAAAAGTAGGTACAAACGGTAGAGCGAGTATCGAGAGACGGCTCTTATTTAAAATGGAAATTTATACTATTGATCACATAAGAAAAATAACGAAGGAGAATACAACTATCGTACACAAAAATCAAATGGCGCGTTAATACGTAAATATGCTACTCACACGTACCATACAATTACTCAAATAGGATATTCAGGGTCTTCCTTCAGTAAAAGAGCTTTCGAATAATAGGTCTTCACACTTACTTTCTTTCTGCAATCTCAGTCTATCTTCCTATCTCTTTGCGTCTTGTCCTTCTTCTTCATTAAACGACAAACTCGATGACACAGACCAATGATCACATCAAGACAGCTTCCTCGTCATATAACGCCTCGCGTTCTACGCTCCACTTCTGTTACATTGTAATATGATTATACACGAGTGCAGCCATTTTTACTGCTCTCATTGCTATCAAGTATTATCGGTGTTATTATGACGGATAACTGTGAATACACTGCGCGATTATCCTTATTTTTCCACAGCGCGCCGTCCGGATTTGCGTATACCATAGCAATTTTCACACATGTCCTGTCTATCTCAAAGGATTTAAATTATCATTAAAAGGGCTCACCAGAGATCGTAACACAGTTGCCCTCCAGTATTTGGTTTTTCCCCACACAAAGTTCTTGTATAATTTCATATAAAATTTCTGGTACCTTCAATGAGCCCACTAGATGAGGTACACAATATATGTACTATACAGTATATATATTCATATATATTATATATACCTATATATTATATCTGATTATAGAATAGCACTAGTATGATGATATAATATATGAATGAAATATTATATCTTATTATTTTTGATTTTCGCCACTAGAGTGATGATATTACCTTTACTATAATTTGAGATATTGAATTTGTTATATTATACCCAATATCTATAACTACCATATCGCAAGTATTGATACCAAGATCAGGCTGAATTATATATATAAGTCATTCTACAATAATTTTCCAACAAGTTAGGGAACCGAGAGGGATCACGTTTGTTGATTATATTTCCGCAGTCTTAGTAACGTAGTTATTTTAATGAGTTAGAAATTCCTTCTTTTCTCTTATTTTTACATATATTACTCATAGATTAAACGATAGAATCATCCTAGCACATAAGCAGAGTAATGAGAATTGATGGAGAATTAGCCAAGACTTTCAAGCAGAAGTATGAGGAATAGAGGATCATGGGGAGGAGACGGGTATCGATGTATGGTAGATGAATGATTGCTAACATTTTCTTTTAATCACTAGATTAACAATGTGAGCAATCTTTTGACTCACTCATACATGCGTATAACGTAATGTACCAATCCCTCTATGTCCTTGCATTCTTGACATTATTCTGAATTATAGTATACCATTATTATAAAATGAATAAATCACTTTCTCTTACAAACTTACATATCAGCGCATGAACTATTTTCCCTCTTCGTATATAGCAATAATAACTATTTAGTCCTAAAAGTTAATACTTGTCGACGTTCTCGCTACCTACGGATCTGATTAGCTCTCTCACCACTTCTTTACCTAAAAATTTTACTCTGAAAGATGGCGCTGCACCTATAAGCTCCTTATATTAATTAATATTTTTCTTGGGTAAATTAGTTCATATTATGATTATTGAAGTAATTTGTATTTCTTACATTCAAAGTAGTTTCCAATCCTCTTTTAAACTTTTATTGTCTTGTGAAACGTTATTATAATATTTAATAATTGATAAATTCTTATATTATATATATATATACTAATATAGTAATGGTTTTACACTACCCATTAGTGAGACAACTTTTTCCACCTATTTATGGTTTACAGCTAGTAAGCTTTACCATCTACTACTAGATATAATATATATTAGAAGAATACCTGTTATCTTTCAGGTTCAGATTTAGGTTCACTCAAGAAAAAAACAAAAACAAAAAGAATTTTCATCCTTAATTTATTAGGGTATTTTTTGTTCTATATTCGTATTGAATTTCTGGATTCAGTGAAAGAAATCATTCATTATCTACGGTGCTTATTCAATGTCTTTACAGATACCAGGTTGGTGACGTGGACACTCGTATATCTTCATTTCTATAATTAAATTGTTTCTGTATTAATATCATTTCAATCTTCCATTACTTTTCCGGTTATATTAATTCTTCACAGTACTTTTCCAGTTTATCTAGATCATACGAATGAATTCTATATATATTATCGATTTTTTTTTGATATTTTCCTTGTACATTTTTTGTCTTTTGTTTATCAAGGAAGCATTTAATCTGTGCTATTTAATTGAATTTTTTTTGGCGAAGAATCTTCCATTTTACTCATCACACAAACACAACTTTGAGATCTTTTACTGTACTTTTTGCGATCTAGGACTTTATATCTCAGTAATATCTTTTTTTCTTATCTAATATTCTTAATTCCAATGATGCTTTTATCTATCCTAATATATATCTATAATTTCTTTACAACTGATCTATCTATCTATCTTCAAATCCTAAATTATCTATCTATTCCTATACTATAATCCAAGTAATTCCTATCATATCGTATCTTCTAGTACACTTTATCTACCATCTTAATGTTCATCATTTTACTTTATGGAGATGAGTATAATAAATATATATTACAATGAGATAAAAAATATATATATTACAAGTTATATTTTAAATATTTACTAGTTAAAACTCAGTGAGAAGTTATTTATTTTATTTCTTGAGTAATTGATTATTACAATATATCTACTTAAATAATTAAAATATTATTAATTAATATATATATATATTGATTATATATACAGCTATCCTATAAATCTTATACTTAATAATATATATAAAATAAGCATATACCCCTGTTTTGTCCTATATCAATTCTATTTGAATAGTTCCTGGTCCTCATCTTTGTTTTTTTGTTTTTTCATTGACTTATTTGTATAGTGAACTGAGATAAATTTAACGTTTAATCTTATCTTTGGTTGGTAAACCAAAAATCATATGCAATTGCTTATAAAACTTTAAACTATAAAATATAAAAGGAATTATTACATAATTTTTTCATGTGCTTATGTAGATCAATTCTGTATTCCATAGGAACGTTGTGTACTTAGATCTATTTATGTACTATGCGACATTAACACATATTCACGGAAATTTAAATCACAATCATCGAAACTTTATATGCTTAACACCTGTCTTGACAATGATCCTATGTAAGAAAAAAATTTCAACAAAATAAAAAAACAAATTCCATGTTATAATAATAAGAACAATCTGTAAAAAGTCTACCTAAATAAATCTTCGAAATTCTATACTTTAAACATAGTTCTAAAATTCTTTAAGTCTTTAAATAATATATATTATATATATTGCCAATGGAAACCTTGACATAACAAAGAAAATGTAATTTTAAAGTATCTATATATATGGTAACCAGATCGAAAAGGCGTGCAAAGATCATATTATTAATATTATTATAATAAAGACTTAATATAATATATATATTTATGATAGCTAAGAATAGGTTGATATTCAAACTTTAAAAATAAACATTAAATGATAAGTATATTATCTTATATTTTCACTAAAACCAAAATATATTCTTATAGTAATTTGATGAATATAGTCCACAGTTTATTATTTTTTATAATCCAAAACATCACATGGTGAATATACGTGGGCCCCCTAACGATAGGGGGGGTAACGCAAAATGTTCGATATAGTGTCATGAATTCATTTACTAACTAAATAATATATAAAATATATTTAATTTCTTAAAATCTATCAGCAGAGGATAATCTTTTAAAATAAATAAATGTAAAAATAAAACGATTTTTATAGCTAACAATCAAAGGTCATTATTAATATAATATATATAATAATATATTATTAAATATATTATTATAATATTAATAATATATATATAATATATATATTAATATATATATATATTTAAATATAATATAATATTAATATAGTATATATATATAATATATATATAATTATATATATATATATATATATATTGAACTTAACTTGGTATTATAGTAGTTTGATGATTAATTTATTAGTAATGTTTTTACCCTGACAGACGATATATTTTGTTCTTATTAGTTTATTTATATAACTATAATACTCATATTAATAAAAACTTTAAACTAAAGTACTGAGCTATCCATTAATCAACCAAATTTATTATAAAAAATACACCTAAATATTATATCTATCTATAATAAAACATTAACTTCTATACCATATTGAACCATCAGTAATAATAATAATGATACTGTCATATACTAACTACTTTATAATACTACACCTACTAACTATACTACTTAACTACTATAAACTTACTACTACTTATACTAATACTACTACTTAACTTAACTTACTGACCTAACTTTACTAACTAACTTAACTATAATTAAATAATAATTAATATAAATTAATATAATTATAATAATAATTAAATTAATAATAAATAAATATATATATAAAGTATAATTAATATATAAATACAATTATGTAAATTATTAAATAATATTATAATATTACATATATAATATTAATTATGAAAATATAATATATATAATATATATATATATAATATATAATTTATTTAAAAATATTTTATTATAATTATAAATAGAAATAAGTTTAAATTGAATAAAATAGGATATAATGGATAGTATAAAATATATATAAGATATGAGGCTGAGTAATAGAAAAACAAAATGAAATAATATAATAAGATTTTTACTTTTTTGTTAATAATAATTAAATAATAGGCGAACAGGGCTAGCAAACAACCGAAGTTCACATAATCTTTGAGACTTTAATGTATATATAATAGCATTCAATTTAGGATAACAGCGTATATAAAAATTTTTAAATGCGCCTAGAATAGCATGTTATTCTCTTGGAAAAGAGTCCTAGGAGAAATTGCCCGAAGTTATAGAAGGGCTCAAAAATGGAAGAAATAAGATGCTAGTCTATTATCATAGTAGTAGATAACTCCGAGGGACTGGACGCAAGAGAGCAAAAACCATATGCGCCGAGAAATGGCTAAAAAACTAAAGTGCAAATCCTAGGGTATTTTAATAGGTCTGAGGCCAGAAGAGTGCTGGATCCATCAACTGCAGTGTGCGAAAGCCCCTTCCTGGGAGTTTGCTAACTCATGACTCTTAATTTGCAATTATTACCTTTAATATAACAACTACACATACACCTTGCCTATACATATACTAACACATAACACCTTTTACAGATATATATTATATACACATATATTAATAGTATATATATTATATAAGATATATTATTATTATATTATATAATAATATATATCATATATTAATATATATTATATATATATAATATTATATATAATAATATATAAATATATATATATTAATATATATATATATATATAGTAATTATATACTATTATATATATATTATATTAATTTATAAGTCACCAGATACGATGGTAAAGGTGAGGCTAGGCAGCCTCATTTATAGCAGAAGGTGAGGAGAAGGACGTGGTTCTTTATATAATTGAGGAACCATTAAACAACTCTTCCTCTCTGACCGAACTAGAAGTCTTTTTTATTTTTTTTTTATTTTAATCGAGGAACCTATTCAGGCACTGAGTTAACCGGTAAACAGTACTATATATTTTTCAGAGTCGAATGAATGAGTGAAACAATATGAGTAGTGAAAATTATCAGCTTAGACACACTCCAACCAATTCACTACCTTATATATAAAATCCAAATCTTTGACAAATACAATTATATAGGCTTTCAATTTAACATCAAATTAAATACACTCCTTAAATAATAGAATTTCCACTATATACTCTCACCCCTTAGCTATCATAACATATTTAGACTAATAATAAACTACCTTCACGCATCTATAAATTTTAATAAAAAATGATATTACTAACATCAGTAGGAACTTTATAGTATATAAATCATATTACTACTAACGATATATTTTTGTAATAATTACATAAATCAATACTTATGATAATCATAATTTCAATGCACATATCCAAAAATATTATAAATTAATGAATATAAATAATATTAAAATATATAAAAATAATAATAATAAATAAATATAATAAGTAATATATTAATATATATAATAATAATAATAATCATAAAAACACACACACACACCTACATATTATATATATATTGATATATATATTATATATATATATATATATTATAGTATATATATATATATATATATAATATATATATATAATATATATATATATATATATTATATATATATATATATATATATATATACCAATAAACACAAATTAAAAATTTAAAAACGATATCGCATAACCAATAACACCATACTTCAATCAGTCCGAATGAAATATCCCTTCCACTGCTTACAGGAACAAAGTTTGGACCGTGGAAACACGGTAAAACGCTGTCCAGATCCTTTCGGGCAACAATCCCTCCCTTCAAGAATACAAATTTACAATCAACAAAGCACCATCACCCAGTGAATAAGATGTTTTTCCCAGACTAATGACAACACAGGACATCTCCTGCTGGACTGCTAAACCCTAACCTAAATCAGACACAACTTCATGATGTTTTCAATAGCGGATCTCTGGGCCCGACCTACAGTGGTGGCAGCATATCATCGAGGTAGCCCGTTTCTCTATAGGTAGGGAAAAATATATATATATATATTAGTATAATATATATATTAATATATATATTATATATAGTATATATATATTTAATATATATATTTCTTGAGATGGTGTATATAAAATACTATTATTTAAAAATAAAGCAAAAGATAGATTAAAATCTAATTATATATATATATATATATATAGTATATATATATATATATATATTATAATATGTGTGTGTGTGTGTGTATGTAGGTGTGTGAGTGAGTGTTGTTTATGGAACGAGAATGTAGTTTTAAAAAATAAACTGCACGAAATTCCGAAAAATTATAAAACAATCACTATTATATTTTAAATATTTACTTTGAAATAAACTAAAACAATTTTATGAAATATTTGCTGAAACTTGAACTTTAACATCTGTTTTGTTTATTATTATTATTATTATTATTATTATTATTATTATTATTATTATTATTATTATTATTATTATTATTATTATTATTATTATTATTATTATTATTATTATTATTATTATTATTTTATTAACTTTGCATTATTTTAATTATTTTATTTTCATATATTATTAAAGTTTTCATATTTGTTATTATATTATTACTATTATTATTATCTATTATTATTATTATTATTATTATTATTATATTATTATTATTTTATTATTATTATTATTATTTATTATTATTATTTTTAGAGAGAAATAAATTATATGAAATGGATATGAGGGGACTGTGAAGGGAATACTTCGAAAATCTTCATGACATTGGCAGTAATGAAGAGGTGATAGTGAATGGGATTAGGTATTTTGAGGATGAGGTCATTAGTAAGGAAGAGGTAATGGGTAGAGTGAGAAAGTTGAAGAATGGTAAATCTGCAGGTATAATGAAATTACTGGTGAAATGATCAAGAACGGAAGCGAGATGGTGATTGATTGGATTTTGGAGTTGTGTTAACAAAGCGTTTATGGGGGTAAGCTCCGAGGGGTTGGAGGAGAGCAGTAATAGTACCCTTATATAAGGGTAAGGGGGGTTAAGGGTAACTGTAGGAATTATAGGGGAATTAGTTTAATTGAGTGTTGTAGGGAAGATATTGCTGATATTTTGGTCGAAAGAGTACGTCGAGTGACTGAAGGACTGATTGGTGAAGAACAAGGTGCGTTTAGAACTGGTAGAGGATGTGTGGATCAAATCTTTACATTGAAACAAATGATTGAGAAAATGAGAGAGGATGTGTGGATCAAATCTTTACATTGAAACAAATGATTGAGAAAATGAGAGAGAAGGGAGAGACCGAAGAAAAAGTGGATTGAGTCAGTAAAGGAATGCCTGGAGGAGAGAAATGTGAGTTTGGCAGAAGTGAGAAGAAAAGTGCATAATAGGAGTGAAACGGGGGGTTTTGTGAGGGGTATGATTGTGGCCCACCTGGGCCAGGGGATCAACCCTACATTGACGAGATGTGTTAGTGAGGGTCCGTCGAGGTCCCGTGAAGCTCTAGGGTGTATTTTCTGACTGCGACGAGTTCTCGCTAAAAGATATATAAAGGGGTCGGTAAGGCTGGACTTTCTTTTCGACTTGTGTCATATTCTTCTACTACTTTCCTGTTTTCAGTGAATGCTACGCACCTTACCCCCAGTCTTGGGGAGAGAAGATGGGTGATTATTATTATTATTATTATTATTATTATTATTATTATTATTATTATTATTATTATTATTATTATTATTATTATTATTATTATTATTATTATTATTATTATTATTATTGTTATTATATATTATTATTATTTTATATTATTATTATTATTATGTATTATTATTATTATTATTTTTATTATTATTATTATGTAGTTATTATTATATTATTATTAATTATTATTATTATTATTATTATTATTATTATTATTCTTATTACTCTAAGTTCAGAATTAAAAATATAATTTGACGCAGTCTCTTTTTCGTCATAAACGTCAAATTTACCTTATACTTATAGAAAAGATCGATATTAAACACCTAATTTTAGCAACTGTTAAATTATTTAAAACTTTTGAGAAAAGCCTTTCGCGAGCTTTTACTACTATACTTACACTACTCTTTACTAACTACTACTACTCTACTACTACACTACTACTACTACTACTACTACTACTCTTTCCAATATTGTTTATTCTCACTCGATCTTGTCAGTCTCCCTCTTTCAAATTCTAATTATCTTTCTCTAATTTTCATATATTTATCTTATATATTTAATAAAATATCTTATATACTAAATAAATATATTTTATATTTTCAATTATATATATTTATATATATTATATAATTAGATATTTAGCCATTTTTATTTTAAAGATCAGTGTTTTACAGTGAAATTAATTACTAACACCATTTCCTAGTAACACTAACCATTAAAAAAACGGCCAATCCTCACGCTATCTATATATTTATAATAATACTTATATTATTTATATATATTTTTATACTTATATAAATTTATATAATTTATGTGTCTGTGTGTCTGTGTGTGTGGTGTGTGTGTGTGTGTGTGTGTGTGTGTGTTTATGTAATACATTTCTTTTATTGTTTCATATATTTCAAAACCTGGAATGAATCATTTTATACTAATTAAATCTACTGTAGGTTTTCTAGTTTCTAAGTGCCTAGAGATGCCACCGGTTTATTTCAAATGTTTATTTATTTATTTATTTATTTTAACACTCCTCAATAAAACGTTTTATTACCGTTGGTTTTTTTTTATCACTTATTGATGGAAGATAATGTCATAGAAGAACTCTCCAATCATTTTTAAATCTCCAATGAATCTTAAAATTTAAACTAAAAAAATAAATAATTCCGATCATGAAGAATCATACACACAAAACACCAGGATCTGCCCAAAACCTTCTAAATCCGGTATGAATAATGAAAAATATAGAGTAAAAAAATATTCCCATCTTTCTTATTTTTCAGGACTCTAAACATACAGACAACAACAACAACAACAACACAACAAAACACACAACAACAACACAACAACAACAACAACAACAACAACAACAACACAACAAACAACAACAACAACAACAACATTTTTCACTTCTCAGTTTTACACGGGGAGGGAACAAGTCAGCGTCGACAGAAAATGTGAGAAAATTCAAAAATTAAAGTCTGAAATAGTTTAAGAAAAACAAAGAACAGTAAACGTCGTTTCAAAACCATCCAAAAGCACCACTGTTGCTGACGTCATGAATGCAATTCTACATTTCCAGTGATGATGAAGATGATCAACAGTTTGAGCAGGCATCAGACATCGTTGATGAGTACGTCAAGAGAATCGTTTTTCCCATGGCAAATACCCTCTTGCATGGTGGAGGAAGCCTGAGGAGGCGTTTTCTGATCTTTCAAGGTTAGCAAGGATTTACCTTGCTTGCCTACCATAAAGTGTTCCCAGTGAACATCTTTTAGATGTGCTGGTGTGATTTATGATGTAAAACTTAGTATATTATATGCTCAGAGAGCTCAAAATTATTATTTTTGAAGTATAACAACACTTCAATTGTTTATTTTAACTATTGAATATGCTATAAACTATACAATAGCTCTATTAACTAATGAACAAGTTTTCCTATTTCAAAGGGCGAAGAATGAGGAAAAAGAAAGAGGTTAATGGGATGCTTGCAAGAATGGGTCCTCCTTCTGCATCCTGGAAACAGGAAATTGAATATATTTTACTCATTCAATTTATAATGACTGAACACTTCCGAAAGAGCAGATATTACACCTATACCTAATATAAAAATTAGCAAACTACTGGTAATATGTAATATGTAATATTTTCATTCGATAATATTAACATCAAATATTCCCATTCATATTCGGGAATATTTAAAATAAATTATTCCCATAATATTCGCATTCGGGAATATTGAAAATAGATATTCGGTCCATCTTTAATATATATGCATGTGTATATAATATATATATATATATATATATATATAACTAACTCTATATATATATATATATATATATATATATATATATATATACCATATATATATATATATATATATATATATATATATATATATATATATACTATATATATATATATATATATTCCAGTGTTTTTAGAAATTTCGAAAAAAGAAAAATTGGGACATTTTTGACTAATAGGCCTAACCAATCTAAGCTAACCTAACCAACCTAAGCTAACTTAGCATAACCTAATCTAATAACGCCAACTAATCTATTAACTGCAACCTAACTTTAGCTAAATTACCAATGTAAAAATGCCCCCAAAAATATTTTTTTTCGAAAATTGTATTAAAAATCTTGAAAATATAGAAATCGAGAAAATATCGTCCTAAGCACATTTTTAACAAGACCAGTGAGAAGATTAGTATAGAAGATATATATATATACAAAAGTATATATATATATATATATATATATATATATATATATATATAACTATATAACTATGTAACTTGTATATATATGTAATAATGATTCCTTTGATGATCCCCAGCCAATAATAATGGCATATATGTATGTAATAATATGTAATATAATAAATAACATATATATAATAACAATAACAAAACAATAACCATATATATATAATATATATAACCAATATCCATATATAATAATAATAAAAGCATCAATCCCTAATATATATAATAATAATATATATCCGTGTTTGATGTGAGATTTTTTTATATAACAGCAGCAATAATAATAATAATAATATATATATATATAATATGTAACAAAGTGAATATTCCTAATAGCATAATATATATATATGTATTATATATGTATATATATATGTATATATATATATATGTTTAATAATGGACATAATATAAATATTTATATATATATATATATATATATATATATATATATATATATATATATATATATATATATATATATATATATATATATATATATATCAAACATATCATTCTTTAAATAAGAATTAAATATTTATGATATTTTAACAATTAAAATTTACATGAAAATCAGTTTTACCGTTGAAATTTAATTACTAACACCAATTAAAAGATAACTCATAAAAATTCAAGTTTTATATTAATAGATAGATAGATAGATAGATATATATATATATATGGATATATATACTCTTTCCTTATATCTATATGTTATATATATATATATATATATATATTGAGATCGTTCTGATTATTTTAGCACTTATAAAATTCCGCCTTCTAAGAAAAGGTTCTATTATTACTTTACTATATGACTCATATATATATATATATATATATATATATATATATATATATATATATATATATTTATATATATAACCTTATATATATATAAATATAATAACAATATACATGTAAATAGAAATATATATATAACACTTATTAATTATACCCTAGAAACTAAAAATACGGAATTTAATAAAAGAGAAGAGCTCAAAAAAATCACAAATGTTTCTAATAAAAAAAGATGAGAAATTATACAAATGCATGGCACACGAACATTTGTCTACGCGAGGCTCCATCCCTCGTACCCCTCGACCCGTGAGTGGTGGGAAAATAATAAAAATATTCATAATAACATAAGCCTATAAAAAAAATAAAAAATTGAGACATCGGCGGTAATATTTAATTGGCGCATATTATTAATGCTAATTAGAAATAATGTAACTATTAAATTATTTTTCTTTGAGGGTTGTTTGCCTTTTCTTCTTTGATTGTTCAAAATGTTAATAGTTGGCTTAAATCAGGATGGTAATCAATCAATATTGATAAATATGTCTGAGAGATAATCATATATTTGGGTTATATTAACTTTTTTGGGATTCTTCTCCACACATTTGCCACTATTCTTTATTTAAGATCATTTCCAGGCCTGTTTAGAGGGGTTTCTGCAATTATGCTGGTTAGTACTAAATGATATCCACTTTGGCACAACACAACACAATACTTATATATATAGCATACCATATATATATACTTACTGTACTCATATATATATACTTATATATACTTATATATACTTCTACTTTACTACTCATATATATATACCTCTATATCAAAAAGTTGCAGGGAAAAGGGGACCGTTGTACTGACATCTGTTTTTTTTTCATTTAACTAAAAAGAAAATTATTAATTATTGTATCAAAGCAAAAATAATTAAAACTTAATTAACAATTAACTAATTTTATTTTGGTTCCCAAACTTTTGTTTAAATAATTGAATTCATATTATTATTTGTGCAAGGAATATGCCTTCAATAATAATAATAATAATAATAATAATAATAATAATAATAATAATAATAATAATAATAATAATAATAATAATAATAATAATAATAA
>JABUQX010042141.1:35000-40000 GCA_015478945.1 Trachelipus rathkii
CAAAAATAAAAATAAAAATAACAAAAATAAAAACGCTAGTGATAAAATATGCAAACGATGGAAAATGACAAAAGAGTGAAAAATTGTGAAATCCTATGTAAAGAAATTGTGATCTAAAGACCTCCGTTAAAATCTATGTAAATGGCTTCCGCATGCGCCATCTTGAATTAAAATTAACAACTAAAATTCAGATAAAAATAATCAAGTATAAAATATTACCAAAAATTATAAATGTTATTTCGAAGAGTAAAGCCAAAAAAACGGCAAAATGTAAAATAAAGGTTTCCAAAAAAAATTGGTAAGGTTTTTATCTTATGATTCTATTATCTCTTGTTGCATGAAAATTATACATTTATTTATATATGATAATTATTATAGGATATTCCTGAAAAGATTTTCTTAGAGCCAAAAATTTCAAACAGTCAAAGTCTCAAACGGCCAACCGACGCAAACCGTTGAGTTGCCATCTAACGCTATCTAAAATAAATATGCAAACTGTTCAAAATATTATTTAGTCAAGATCATAATAAATAAATAATAAATTTAAAATGAAAGTTACTTCATAATTTAGTAATAAATTCAATTAAAAATTTATCAAAAAGTGTTACTAAAATAAAAATGATAAATATATCAAATAAAATTTTCTTTAAAAGATGATTCTGTACATTATGGCGAGATGTCGCGGCAACTTTCGAATAGGCTGCCTGCTAGCCTAAGCTGACGAGTTGAAGCTGGCGGGATTAGCTGGTGAGAAAGTAAGCCAGAGACATCTACGCTAATGATGTGTAAAGCCAACAGACTAAAAAAAAAAAAAAAAAAAAAAAAAAAAAAAAAAAAAAAAAAAAAAAAAAAAGAGGAAGAGAGAAATTTATGGAGGCAAAAGGTATGAGGTAGATCTGATTCATGATAAAGAGAAGCCAAATTAAGTTTCGAGAATTTCAAAATCCTTCTATTTTTTACTCTACAGTCAACATACCCAAACACAAAATAGAGAGTTTTGTGTAAGTATCATCTATTCCACACACCAATTGAGATCTCATCACCTAAAAATAACTAACATCAATATTGAATAATTACGACTCTTATAAGAGTTAAAAATTCTCTCTTCGTGAGCAGTAATGCTTTTAAATGAAGCTATGTAATCTCTATTTTCATTAGGGCCTTTTATATCAAAAAATTTTTTAAAGTTTTTAAAAAGAGACCTTTATGGTACAACTCCGCGGAGACGATAGAAAAACGGAAGTGGAAATGGCCTATCCAATTGTTTCTAAAAATAAATGGCTTTATTGTCTGAAGTTTTGTGACTGGTACGGTTGCAACTTCTTTAGGATTGGCATTTGGACAATCCGGAGGGCGCAGGCCCTATAATCACCATGCGCAAATATCTTGAAGTTGGTTTTCAAACCTGACCGGACGTCAGTTGTCAATTAGTTGGTAAGATTCGTAATAACAGGTGGATCCATGGTATAATATACGTCAGAAGTCGTCTGTTTATAGGCTAACTCCATACACTAACACAATTATGCAAAGTGCAGGGTGAAGATAAGAATTGCACATGCATGTATACCCGAAGAATAAGGCTATTGGTGGCATTATAAGAATTACATTAGATTTTATTTTTTTGTTGTGCTTTAACGTGCTTTTAATATAGAGGAAATAAACATTTTTATATCATCTTCGTAATCGTTAACGTTTCGTAAATGATATCCGTGACTTCACGAGAAAAAATTATATTCATGTCATGTCCATGTACAGCAAGTGCAGACTCTATTAAACGATACCCAATGTCAAAGCACGAGCTCTTACGAGACTTGCTACCATTCATAATCGATGTAATGTAAAAGCTGCGCGCGTCGCCTATAGCGCAGGAAGAGATGCAAATTTTGAACTGTAAAGCGAAAGGTTCCTCTTAAATTTTATAAATGTATAATTCAGATTATGCCGCATGATAATATTAAGACTCATTTTTTCTTTTTCAAACAACTATTTCTCGTAGCCCAAAAATCTTTTTTTAGTGTTAAAGTGATCAAGAAAAATTAATTAAAAGCTAGAATATCCAAAAAAAAGCATGCACTTCCGTAGACACCATATCTCATATTAACCTGACAACGTCCCTTTAAAAGAACAAACCAATAGAAACAAGCTTTCTCTTACAAACACTGTGATTGGCCCTCTCATCCGCGAACTAACCAATCAGAGCAAAGCTTCCAAACGATCTCCGACCGAAACAACCCAAAATCTCTCCTCACATGTCACACAGACAGAGCCCTCTATTGGGCCACAACAACCAACAACAACAGTTCTCATCGGAACCCCTGTGATTGGGTACTCCGCCCATCAGCCAACTGGCCAGTCAGAACGAAGCTTCCAAAGAACCTCCAAATGGAGAAACCAAAACAGAACTGATGATAATCCATAGGTAGAAAAAGGATAGGAATATCAATTTGATGATTACAATTCAAAGGAAGACTTGCAGATTGAATTACTGAATATTGAATGCATTAAAGGTAACATCAAAGGTTAATGCAAAGCTCACCGGAAAGGTTCCTTAAAATTTGCAGTTAAATGAATAATGGAAACATTAATCTCGCCTCTGAGAGTGTTACGCTGAAAAGTAAACGCAAAACGAGAACCGATTTGAACGACAAGAAAAAAAAGTTGGAAAATTGAAACAAAAATATAGAAGAAACAGGTATCCCGACGAAAATTACAATGTAATTGAAATGGTCGCTTTACGAGCTCTTATTTTTATGATATTTTCTTTCTCTTTCTGTTTAGTGTTTCATATCCTTTCCTTCCTCTTTCCTCCCTAGGTTAATTATTAATCAGAAGGGTTGGGTATTGAAAAAAAAACTGTGAACCTATTCACAAACACACGCGTCACGTGCGTTTGTGAGAACAGTTATTTTTTTCCCACCTCCGGGATTCACCAAAGTCTAAGGTGAAAATTGATAGGGAATCTTTGTAAGACAAAAGCATGCATTGTCATTAGCAGGTATGCAGCTGTAAGAGGCTAATTTGCCGGTCTCATGCATATCTCTTTCAAATCCCTGGTGAAACCTACATACTTGTATACCGTATATGTTATTTAAAATTCAAATCTTTCGCGCTTCTTTCTTACAAAGAAAGAAGACGCCAAACAAAGAGAAAAAGCTTGGTGGCAAGTGCCCGCACCTGGGACACCGCCAAGCTGAATCATGATCAGTCCTTTGACAGCCCTCACGCAATGAGGCGGTATCATTCTCGACCTCCTATTAACAGGTCATTTAGATTAGGAATTCTTGCCATTCTTATTTGTTAGTTATAGGTGTTTGTTATCCTGTTTCTAACGACATTATGTGCATAGATTTACCTCATTTACTTAATTACTCAAATCCATATCTGTCCATTATCCGTATCACTATTGTCAAATAAAGCACTACGTTGAAAGTAAATTCTCAATTAACCCCCTCTGATTGATGAGTGCAAGCTCATTAATCAATTTGATAGTTGAAGTGATTTACCAACGCATATATATATATATATATATATAATATTATATTAGTTATAACTTATATATATATATAATATATATATAAATATATATTATTAATAAACAACCCATGCAAGGAACTGCTTGCTTATGCATATAATTTTGTTGTTGTAAGCCTGTCTGAATAGCCGAAGCCGGAGCTGGAGCTGGAGCTGGAGCTGTAGAATCGCAAAGTTTCGGCCAAAGAAAATTTTTTGATAGAACTGGAGCCGGCTAATTTTTTTAATTATAAAATAACTGGTTGTAAGCCTGAGTCGGGTAACTTTAATATGGTAAAGCAGAAATCGGAGCCCAATTTGAAGTAGACAAACCCTGGTTCTAATTTTATCTTATTTAGAAAATCAAACGTCAGTGGGAGGGTTTAGGGAGGATGTTTGTCTTTTCAGGGATTTTAAATTAACAATATTGTATTATTATTAAATATTTTTTTTTATCTTATTTTTAAATGCTATTATCTTTTTTAGCATTTCTTCGCGACTTTTCTTCATCCTGTAACTAATGAAGTATATTTGCTCATCTAATTTTTTTATTATTATTATTATTAATTTCTTCTGTGTTTGTACAGTCTTACTGTAGATATTGTTCATGCTGCCTTGTTTAAGGTATTGCTTTATTCATATAGTGTTTTAGGTTATGTTCTTACATTCTTGTTTAAGATTTATTGTTCATATGTGACCTTGCTTTGTGTATTGTTTTATTCACATATACTCGTAGTTTTGGATATTGCTTGTATATTCCTGCTTTAGGTATTATGTTCATGTGTCCTTGTTTTGGGTATTGCTTTATTCACATGAGTGTTTTTAGGTATTGTTTGGTATATTCTTGCATTTAGATCATTGTTTTAGGTGCGCTCCTAGTTTGGGTCTTGCTTTATTCCATCAGTTTTAGGATATTGTTTGTTTATTCTTGCTTTAGGTATATTGTTTTGGCCTTAGTTTTGTGAATTTCAATTTTTTTTCGAACACGTAGTTGAGTTGTGCGGCATTTTTTGTAAGTAACGACAGCTATATTTATCAGAAACACTAAGTGCTTTAGATATTGTTGCGAGCGTAGGCCGGGTTGTTTTGAAGTCTTCGATTTATTCAACATAGTGTTTAGGACTTGTTTGTATATTCTTTCTTTTAGAATATGTGGTTCAGTTCTAGTGGCCTTGTCTTGGGTCTTGATTTATTCACATAACTGTTTTTGATGATTGTTTGTATATTTTTTCACTTTAGATATTGTCAGATGGCCTTGGGTTTTGGGTTTACGCTTATAACGGGGCAGTGTTTATTTAAGTGTTGTTCATTGTCATTTTCTTGCTTTTTATACGTTCAGGTGGCCCTTGTTTGTTTATTGCTTTATTCACGTAGTGTTTTATGTATTGTTTGTATATTCTAGCTTTAGATATTATTCAGGTGGCCTTGTTTTGGATCTTGCTTTATTCACATAGTGCTTTTAAGTAATGTATGGATATTCTTGTCTTAAG
>JABUQX010042141.1:50000-52346 GCA_015478945.1 Trachelipus rathkii
AAAACAATGTTTAATGAACCTGATGGAATTTGAAATTTATTTCAGGGGGAAACAAGGATCTGGAAAATCATTGGAACATAGTTTTGCGGGGGGGTCGCCCCCTCGAAATTTCAGGTATTTTAAATACTACTTTTAAAATTTTCAGTTTCCAAAAGTCAGTTTTAGTAAAAAAAAAATGACATTTTTCCAGAACAACTCCCTCACCTCCCCCCGCTTCCTGTCGAAGGTTTTTCTTCAATACTAGTAACCCATGGGTTCGATGTCATAGAAGGGTGCGTCCATTTCGACGTACGATATCAGTAAAATTCGTTATGAAGTGGTTTGCCTCTCGTACATTTTTTATTTATACGATCAATTGCTGATGTTTTCCATGTTGAATTTTAAAATTTTATTCGTTGAAGTTAAATGCATTACTGCTTTGCGCCGTTACATATTGCTCGTTTCAGCAATCAGGACTTATCCGTGCTCATATTGTCACACTTAATTTATTACTTCAATATTTCTTTTATCGGTTACATTATATATTATATTATATTGTATTATATTATATATTATATGTTATATATATCAATTATTATATCTATTTATATATATTATATTACTATATATATAGCTATTTCAATCTTATTAATATGTGAGGTATATTATTATACTTATATATATATATACATATTTATATTGTATATTACTGGATGATTATCTAAGATATTGCATATTATGAGCCTAGAACCAACCCATTGATGTTAATAATCATCCAGTGTGAATGCTTCCCTGTGGACCGTGGTGGGTCCTGCATAAGTAAAAAAATTTATATTATATATAATATATATATATTATATATTATATTACTATATAATTCATTATTTTATTTTTATTTTATGGTATATAATGGTTAATAATCCCTTATATAATTATTATATTATATTGATTAAATAGGTATCGCCTATTATCCATATATGTTATATTTATGCCACTATTATATTATAAATATATTTTTTATATACTATTGTAGAGATCTATCTTTTTATTATTTTACTATTATTATTATATTATTAACCTTATGTATTATTATATATTATATATCATATATTATATATATATTATAATATATATTGAGTATATATATATATTATATTTTGTATTACATATATAGTATTTTGATCTCTATAGTATATAAGTATATATAATATATATATATATACTATCATATATATTTATTTTATATATTATCATATTTATATATATATTTTATGTGAGTACTATTATATACATATATATATTCCTATCATTATATTATACTATATACCTATTAAATATATATTGAGTATTCATATATATATTAAGTTATATATAAATATATACTATATATATAATATATGATATATATATATAGTATAGTTATCTACTATACTTATACTATACTACTATTATATATATTATACGCTTTTTCACCCTACTAACTATATATAATATTATATTACATCTATCTATTATTAATATGGAATAATAATAATTAACACACTAAATATACTAGGTAATAATAATTAACTAAATATATAATAATAATATATAATTATATTATAATATAATAATATAATGTATAATCAATCTATAATACTCACATTCCCAGGAGCCATCTTAATTTCTAAGGACTACAGCATGACAGAACACTACACACACAACACACACACACACACACAACATCACACCACTACACACACTACACACACACAAATCATCACAACTTCGAAAAAAAATTATTTTAACTTAAATTATCAACCACCTTGTGGAAAAATTGCCCAAAAAGAATTATAGCAGAGGAATTAAAGTTGATATTGTTACCTTTTTCTTAATAGTTTTTTTATTTTCCCCATTTTAACTGCTTAACGTATGGTATCATTTAAATGGTACGGGTGGCCGTTATAATAGTAGATATTAAAAAATCATGTTTTTTTTAAAGATTTACTACTTTATATTACTACAAGTTGCTATTTTTGAAATAGACACTTTCAATGAATGCCCCTGTGGAGGTTGGGGTAGAAGGTAAATTAGGTGGGGGGGGAGGTTATTACTTGACGTGCTTTTAAATTACGGGGTTAGGTCCATGTTCATTCTTATTCCTTCGACTTGACTTCATGGGTCGCACTAATACCATATACTATACTAATATGATATTATATATTATATATATTATGGTAGTATACTTATATATATATCTATAATATATTTTATCTACAAGTTATTGAACATATATTATATCTATCACTTAAGATTATATAATATATATATATGCTTCGTAGGTGTGGTGAGGCCAAACCCCATTTGTCATTCAAAACCCTTATTTCT
>JABUQX010042142.1:0-10000 GCA_015478945.1 Trachelipus rathkii
GGACGATAAGATTTTTTACTAAAATTGATGAAATTTTAATTAAAACATATAATGTACACACTAAAGCAATAAATCAGTAAATCAGTAAGGCAAGCCCCTAGCATCCCTCTACATCAAGCTATGCCACGTTTGTTCTATTGACTTACTGTTTTACATCATATTTTTTATATAATAATATAAAAATAACAAAATAAGTTCCTTCTCTGCTAACATAACTGTTATTTTAAAAGTTAAAAATTCATTCTCTAGATTTTATTTCAAATATAAAACAATTATTCACTTACATTATTTATATCAATTTTTACTATAAAATATTTTCAAAGTTTTTAAATAATTTGGATTTCTTTATTATTATCTATGTACATTAACAATCCAACACGAAGAAAACGACAAACCAACGCGCACTCGCTTGACAGATACAGAAGCTGACCCTCCCTGTAAAATTGTGTGTGAAATACTACTTCAGGCTAAATTTAGGATAAACCTTTTTGTACCCCGGGGGCGATTTAGGCCCCTAATTACCAGGGTCAAAAATATATTTCTAAACTGGCCTCTTTTGTAAAATGTGGTGAATAATACCGTTAGGCCTAAATTTAGCGATAAGCCTTTTTGTACCCCGGGCTGATTTGAAGCCTAATACCAGGTCAAAAGGTAATTCCAGTTTAGACAAGAATCATTGTTATTATTATGTTATAATATATTTAAACTGGAAACATGCTGGATAGGTAAGATCATTTAAGCAAGAGGAAATGCTTTCCTTTCTTGTTATTGGATGGAGTAATCCTTACCTCTATATGCCCATGTGATTGGTCGAGAATTATTTTATCGCCTTTTGGTTTTAAAGTATGTAAAAACATGTTTTTCATTCCTAAGCCTTACCTGTGATTGATGAAAATAACTTAGTTCTTTAAAAACCTTGTATTTGTGAGCGGTGTGTTTTATTATCTTTGTTAAAGAAAACCCCATACTCATTTAAAATCATAGTCGCTTTAGCTGTTAAGCGGAGCACAAGTTATCTGATTTGTCTTAAAATGTTTATTTTTACTTAAACTTTCGTTTTATATTTATAATAATTACTTACATTGAGGAATAATTATTAATTTCACTAGAATAGGTATAGTAATTAATTCACTAGATTTATAGTAGAATTCACGTGAAGCAAAACGCATGACGCCCGGCAAGCGCTATCCCGGTGCCGGAACAGCCGCATGAACCGGCACGGCGTAAAGTATTAGTGACTGGTCGCGAAATATTAAAGGGGCGTTGTTATTTAAAGTGGAGGGCACACATCCAAGAGGATGATATCTTTTGGACCCAGTCCCAATTTAGATGTATAATATTAATTTGTGTACTGTATCAAGGTATATTACTAATATTATAACATATGTTCAAAGCGCATTAGTGTTATTTTAACTCCTGGTATACTCAGTGTTTTATGTACAAACCAATGAAATCATTCTCAATTGGTTACCGGAAGCAATACAACAAGCGTGATAACGAAGAAGTATAACGTTACATACTTCGATTTTAATTTTGAAGTATAAATGTAATGATATCGCAATACTCGAAATACATTACAAGATGACTACGGTTTGTACAAGGATGGAAGTTTATTATTGCATGTAACATCTGCATTGTGTATTTAACATACATATAGTTAATAGTAAGTATTAAATGTAAAATTATGGTTTAGAATCAAACAACTTTTTCATAACTATACATAGAGAAGAATAAAAAACCGTAAAGACATACTCGAAAAGGGAGGGTAATGGGACAACTTCTATACATTAATTCTACGTCCTATGTAGGTGTAAGCTTTAAGGCATATAAAACTTGTTTTAACATTCCTTAAAGTAATAAGGATCTTAAAGGCATACCCAAAAGGAACATGGCCACGTCACAATCGGACTATTTGTTTTATTCCTCTCAAAGGATTAATAACTCTTTAGGATAAATAAAACTCTGTTTTTTCACAAAACAAAAGTCATTTCAAAACTAAATGTTTTTTCTCAAGAAACTTTACCAGTGAAATGTTATTTTCTATAAATAAAATTAAAAGAATGTTCAAGTAAGAAATAAAATGGACGACTCATAATATAGGAAACGGTATATTTTTGAAATTACAAAAATGATGTAATGAAAGTTTAAACTGGCATATAATAATAGAAAAATATTTTTCGCGAACCTGCGGAGGAATACTTACGCCGGCGGTTCAATAACGGCTGTTCCGCGACCGGTCGTGCTTGCGGGCGCTCATTGCGTTTGCTCTTACGTGATCTAAACTATAATCTAGTCAATTAATTATTATCTATTTCTATTCTAGTGAAATTAATAATTTTTCCTCAATGTAAGTATTTATTATAAATTTGATATACACTTAGTAAAAAATAGAAAACTTTTTAATACAAATCAGATAACTTGTGCCCCGCTTAACAGTGCTAAAACGATCTATGGATTTTAAAATGAGTTTTGGGTCTCTAAAGGATAATAAAACACACCTTGCTCTAATATACAAGTTAAAATTCTAAGCTAATTTTCATGCCAATCGACAGGGTAAGGCTTAGATATGAAAAACCGTTTTTACATACGCTTAAAACAAAGAGAAGCGATAAAGACATAATTCTCGACGCCATTCACATGCCGATCAATCGGTAGAGTAAGGATTACTCCATCAATGCAACAAAGAAAGGAAAATTTTCTTCTACCGTGCTTAAAATGATTCTTACCTATCCAGCATTGTTTTTTCAGTTTTGAAATATATTTATAAAAAAAAATAACATTGATTTCTTGTCTATACTGGAATTACTTTTGACTGGTCATTAGGCTTAATCACCTCGGGGTAACAAAAAGACTATCCTGAATCAGTGCCTAACGTAGTTATTTCAACCCATTTTAAAAAGGTCAGTTTGAATATATTTTGACCTGGAATTAGGCTAAATCGCCCGGGGTTACAGAAAGGTTTATCCTAAATTTGGCCTAAAGCCTTTTTGTACCCCGGGCGATTTAGGCCTAATACCAGGTAAAAGGTAATTCCTGTATAGACAAGAATCAATGTTATATTAGTTTTTTATAAATATTATTTCAACTGGAAGATCATCGCTTGATTAAGTAAAATCAATTTTAAGCTGGTAAGAAGGAAATGCTTTTCTTTCTTGTGATTTGATGGAGTAATCTTATCTCTAACATGACCGCGGCATGTGATTGGTCGAGAATTAGTTTATCGCTTTTTGGTTTTAAGGTATGTTAACAACGTTTTTTCATATCCTATCAGCCTTACTGTTGACTGGATGAAAAATCGTAGCTTTAGTTCTTTAAAACTTGTATTTGAGTCAGGTGTGTTTTATTTCTTTAGACCCAACTCATTTTAAAATCATATTCGTTTTTAGCTGTGTTAAGCGGTGTACCAAGTTATCTGATTTGTATTCAAAGTGTTTTATTTTTACTAAGTGTATTTCATATTTATAATGATTCTTACATCTGGAGTGAATAATATTAATTTTACTGAGATATAGATATAATTAATGTTCACCTAGATTTATAGCTAGCTAACGTGAATGGAAAAACGCAAGAGCGCGGTGTCAACGCGACCCGTGCGGAAGCAGGCCGCATGAACCAGCCGGGTATATTACTACGCGGGTCGCGAAAATATTTTCTTTTTTGATATGGGCCGTTGTAAATCTTCAACTTACAATCAATTTTTGTATTTTCGAATCGATCCGGTTTCCCTATATTTGAGTTCCGTCCTTTTATTTCTTACTTGAACATTTTTTAATTTTATTTATAGAGAAATACCTATTTTCATAACTGTAAAATGTGTGTTCGGGTTGAGAGATGTAACGATTTTAGTTTGTTTGAGTAATGAAATTTTGTTTTTGTAGAAAAACAGTTTGTTTAATTTATTCCTAAAGTATAATTCCTTGAGGGAAATAGAACAAATTAGTCCGGATGTGACGCTGGCCCTGTTTCCTCTTTGTGGTATTGCCTTTAGGATCTTTATTACTTTTAAGAGTGTAAACAAGTCTTATAATCCTTAAAGCTACACCCTCCATAGGACGAGAGTTATGTTATAGAAGTTGCCACATAGCCCTCCCTTTTCAAGGTATGTCTTTTCGGTTTTAATCTTCTTATGCTAAAACCTAAATTAAAAAGTTTTTATACTCAAATCTTATTTCCATAATCCCTATTACATACGACACTAGTTCGATACACAATGTCTGTACATGCATAATAAACTTCCCCTCCTGGTACAAACAGTAATTTCTCTTTATGTATTTCCAGTATTGGTATCATATTATTATTACTTCAAAATTACATCGAAGTATTTAAGTTCATACCTCTTCTATATTACAGCTGTTGAATGCATTCGGTAACCATCGAGAAATATCTCACTTGGTTTGTAATAAACACTGATTTACCAGGATTTTAAGTAATACTAATCGCGCTTGAACATACTTATGAGACTCGTAAAATAAATCTTTGCTACAGTCCGGAGGCTACAATTATACATACTGATGGGACTGTGGTCCAATAAGTATATTATCGCTCTAGATTGTTTGCCATCTACCGACTTTGAAATAAACGCCCCCAGTTTTCTGCGACCGCGTAGTAATATATTTCGCCGGCGGGCTGATATGCGAGCTGTTCCGCCCGGGTTCGCGCTTGTCGGGCGCTCTTTTGCGTTTGTGCGTTCACGTGATCTCACTATTATAATCTAGTGAAATTAAATTAACTTATCTATTCGAGTGACAATTAATAATTATTCCTCAATGTAAGTCATATTATAATATTGATATACACTAGTAGAAATAAACCACTTTAATACAAATGCACGATAACTTGTTCACCGTCTTATATCAGCTAAAACGACTATATTGCTTAAAAAATGAGTTTTTGGGTCTAAAAGATAATAAAACACACCTCTTCAATACAGTTTAAAGATACTAAGCTACCATTTCATCCAATCACAGGTAAGGCTCAGGATTTGAAAAAACATGTTTTTACATATACTTTAAAACCAAAAAAAGCGATAAAATAATTCTCGACCAATCACATGCCCGGTCATATAGTGATAAGGATTACTCCATCCAATCACAAAAAGAAATGAAAAGCATTTCCTTCTTACTACTTAAATTGATCTTACCCGTATCCAGCATGTTTTCAGTTTGAAATATATTATAAAAGATAATAAAACATTTGATTCTTGTCCTATATCGTGGACTTAACCCTTTTTTGACCTGGTATTCAGGTCTTAAATCAGCCCGCGGTACAAAAAGGCTTATCCTAAATTTAGGCTAAGTTAGTTAATGTGTCACCACATTTTACAGGAAAGAGGTTCAGTTTGAAATTAATGTTGACCTGGTTTAGGCCTATATTATCGCCCCGGGGTACAAAAAGGTTTATTCTAATTTAGCTGAAGTAGTATTTTCAACACAATTTTACAGGAATAGGTCAGTTTTTCGTATCTGTAAGGAGTGCGCGTTTGTGTTTTCTCGTGTTGTATTGTCAATGTACATTGATATTCTGAAAAAAGAATCCAAATTATTTAAAAAAAACTTGAAATATTATTAAATTTCAAAATCATCTACTAATATAATGCAAGTGAATAATTGTTATTTTGAAAAATAAAATCTAGAATGATTTTTAATAAAATACATTTATGTGAGCAGAAAAGAACTTATTTTGTTATTTTATAACTTATTACATGACTAAATTATAATTAAAACCAGTAAGTCAATGAACAAGACGTGGCATAGCTTGGTGTAGAGGAGTGCTAG
Source organism: Trachelipus rathkii (assembly GCA_015478945.1). Taxonomy (NCBI): domain Eukaryota; kingdom Metazoa; phylum Arthropoda; class Malacostraca; order Isopoda; family Trachelipodidae; genus Trachelipus; species Trachelipus rathkii. The sequence goes on from JABUQX010042142.1 coordinate 5,775, forward strand.
GGGCTTGCTACTGATTTACTTATTTATTGCTTTAAGGTACGTAAAATATTATGTTTTAATAAAATTTCATCAAATTTTACTACAAGTAACTGTTAAAATTTGGGGTTGAGAAAAGTTTAAAAGATGAAGCCTTACAGAGAATAAATAAATTCTTTGTTTCAAAGAATACGGATTGATTTATTATAGAAGTTTTCAGAAACTTTGAAATATTTTAGTTATTATATTGAATGAAGTAAATATAAATGTCGTATTTAATGTAAACATAAAATGTTTTAAATAAAATTATACGTATTATAATCAAACAAAAGAACTTATTTGATATGTTTAAACAGGTGGTCTATGGGCGAGTGTAAGTTGTTGTGTGTGTGTGTGTGTGTGTGTGTGTGTAGGTTAATTGTCTATGTAGTGTGTTAGGTGTAAAGGTGTTGTGTGTGGTAAGTGTGTGTGTGTGTGTCTGTGTTTAAAGCGTATAACAATAGGCCAGAAGTAAATAACACTAAGTATAATAAAAAAAATAATAAATAAAAAAAATAGAATAATAATAATTAAAAAATAAAAATAAAATAATATAAAAATCAAATAAATAAATAATAAAAATAATAATAAAAATAAACAAAACAAGTATTAGAAAAACAGAATACAAACATAATGTTAAATAAGATAGTATGACTTTAGTAGTAGAGGAGATGAAGTAATAAGAAGGAATGTGAATGTGTGAAAGAAGGTCAAGGAGTCAAACATAGAGTTAAGCAGTAAAGCAGTAAAAACAAAAGCATACTAAACCCTTTGTTGCTATGTAACACCTCTATTGATGTTACTGATTTACTGCTTTAAGGTATGTAAATGTTTAATAAATATATGAGTTAATAAGCAGTAAAATATATGAGTTAAAGCAGGTAAACATATGAGTTAAAGCAGCACTAAACCCCTTGTTGCGATGTAACACCTCTATTGATTTACCTGTGTCTACTGCTTTAGTCATAATGTTAATAAAATATGAGTTAAAGCAGTAAAAACATTATGAGTTAAGCAGCAGTAAACGCAGTAAAACAAAAGCCAGACTAATCCCCTGTTTGCTAATTAACAGTCTCATTGATTGTAACTGATTTAACTGCTTTAATCATTGTAATGTTAATGAAATATAAGGTTAAAGCCGTAAACATAATGAGTTAAATCGGTAAAGGAGTAATAAACAAAAGCCTACTAACTCCTTTGTTGCTGAGGTTAACACCTCTATTGATTGTACTGGAGTTTACTGTTTTAAGGTCTGTAAAGTATATGTTTTTTAATAAAATGTTTAAGTATGACATGAAATAAAAAATGAATGACTCATAGTAATAATTTGAAAATAAATTTTTGATAGTTCTACATTGTAATATCAACAACTTAGAAAATATGTGTTTAAATTAATAATAATATAGTCTGTAAGGAGTTACAGTTTTAGGATCGCGAAAATGTTTTTAATAAAAATGTTTAAGTATAAAATAAAAATGAGTGACTCATATATATTATATATATATTTTTTTCGTTCGCGCGGGAATATTGCTCCTGCGGGCGCACTGCGGCGGCGGGTACGTGCGAAATATTGCGCCTGCTGGCGCACGTGGGCGGCGGGACCGTGGGTTCGATGCCTTCAGTCGGAGGGCGCATGCTGCGCACTGCTTCTTACGGTGATTGGGAGCCATCAAAATGTAACTGATCCATCAAAATGTATGACACCATTCGATAAATCTGGTTCATCAAAGATGAACGGACAAAGATGACGTCATCAAAGTTGAGTCATCAATATAGGTGGTATCAAAGATGACGTCATCAAAGATGAGTCATCAAAAGATGAACCCTTCAAAGTTGAGCCCAACCAGAATTGAGCCATCAACAGTTGATGGAATCAAAATAATCGAGTGTGTGAGTGTCAAGCTTGTACATGTATCTGTGTGTGTTGATTGTAAGCTGTCCTATGAGAGTTGTAAGTGCTTATACGTGTCGATAGTGTGTATGTATGTAAGTAAGTGTCTATGGTGAGGTGTACGAGTGTGTATAAGTGTCTAGTAGGTCGAGTGTAGGCGGGTGTGTGGTATCAGTGTAAGTGGCTTACTAATGTCTATGGCTGGGTGTGATGTGTGTATGTGTTGTGTGGTGTGTTGCGTGTGTGTGTGTAACGTGTAAGTGAGAGAGTATCAGGGTTGTGAGTGTAAGTGTATGTATCTGTAGGTATGTGTGCAAGTAATATATTAATATATATATATATATATATATATATATATATATATATATATATATAGTATAATATATATATATATATATATATATATATATATATATATATATATATAATATATAATAATATATATATATACGGTATACGGCTAGAAAAAGCTACCTCATAGTAGGAAGCACATAAGCAACTTGTAATAAGTACACAATGGTGAATTCTCAATACCCTTATAACCTAGGGTAGACACCCATATTAGTGCTATTCTAGTCAGGGGAGGCTAGAAAAGGCTTAAAAAAGTGGCACTCAGTTGGCACTATGTGCACTCACCTTGAATATGTGGGCATACTCACTTGACACTCTTTTGGCACCACTTGGCACTCACTTGCAACTTCATTGCACTGCACTTTGGCACTCACCTGGCATCCATTAGAATACTCATAGAAGCACTTATAGAACACTCCTAGATACTCCTTACGGTTATTGGGAACCATCGTCAAAGTTGAACCGTCAAAGCTGAACCATCAATAAATCTGAGTCATCCAAGATGAACCTTCAAAGAATATAGATGCCAACAAAGAGGACGTCATCAAAGATGAGTCATCAAATATATGCTGATCATCAAAGTTGAGCTATCCAAACAAGTTGAACCGACAAATGTTGAGCATCAAAGAATGAAGTCATCAAACGATCGATCAACTAAAAGATGAGGCTTCATAAGTGAGCATCAAAGCTGAGGCATAAAAAGCTGGCATTCAAAAGTGGGCAATCAAGTTGAGCCATTAAAGCTGAGCATTCAAAGCTGAGGCATCAAAATATCGAGTGTTGTGCTGTGTGTGTGTGTGTGTGTGTGGCTGTGTGTGTTGTGTGTGTGTGTTGTGGTGTGTGTCTATGGGGGAGTATAAGTGTGTGTGTTATAATGTCAACAGGATCGCATATATAATATAATATATATATATATTACCAGTACTGGCAATATTTATTATGAGTTTATTTTGAACTTTGCTTTGGTCCAATGATAAGGTTATGAAATTTATCGCCAAATTCAAATTTTTTTGGATTTAATTTAATACTATAAGACAAATAAATATTTTAGACTTGGTTTGGGGCACCTTGGCACCCGCACGTGCTTTAACGCGACTTCGATCATGCCAAGTATAACAGTTCTGCGACCAAATTTCCGGAGTGTTTTCCAGAAATGCAAAGAAACCCTGAATAATACGGGGTATGTGTTACTTTGGTCGAATTGGAACATCGGTGTAATTGTCATCTTTCAACCCGGACACAAACTCTCATAGGGTTTCATTGTCAGGTGAATTTCAGGCCTGAAGTACCTCTACGCCATTGCTGTGCGAACCATGCTCTTTACTTGACTTCGCTGAATGACACATGGCGGAGTCCTGTTGAAAAAATCCAAGGTCTATCGCCAAATCAATCCCTTGTTTGAGGTAGTAAACGTAGTTGTAGTACATTTAATACTTATGCGTCTATTGGTGCCTTCCTAACAATCTCAATCGACATTGGGCCAATGGGACAGAAATGCACCCACACCATGAATTTTCTATGGAAATCTTATCGTTTTTTTCAGGCATTTGGGTTTAAATTCCTCACCTGATCGCCTTCTCACGCTCTGCACACGATCATCAAGCACAGCAATGCTGGATTGAGCTGAATGTGAAAAGTTGAGATATTTAAAACACAATTTATGAAAAGTAAAAATGGGTTAGAAGATTATACAAGTAGTCAAACAAGTACAGAAATTCATGACTTTAAACCATAGATGGTTGATAATTCAGTAATAATGAAATTTTCAAGTGTCATTGCGATTTTACTAATAACAAATGCTCTTTTATGAGTGATAAAAGAAATAATAGCTATCTGATCATCAACTCTTACCTGCTCCCATTGCTCAGAAGTCCAATGAATATGAGTCTGAGCCCAGGCATTACGTGCCCGTTTCATTTCTAAAGTTAGTCTAGGCTTCTTTCTTGGACGATAGGCTTTTAATCCAGCA
>JABUQX010042142.1:12500-30000 GCA_015478945.1 Trachelipus rathkii
TAATAATAATAATAATAATAATAATAATAATAATAATAATAATAATAATAATAATAATAATAATAATAATAACTGCAACTCTAACATCAATCTTTTAGATGCAAAAGTATCAATAACAATTTAGCAGTTGTAATAATAGCTTGATTTTGATTTGTTTCAGCTTTGGTAAAACAGATAATATAATGGGCAAAATATTTTAACAAATTAACAGATATATATGCCTTATTAAAGTAATTCGATATAAAATTACCGAGGTTATAATTGTAGCTGCAAAAATATGCTTTTGAGGATGATAATAGGGCCTATGTGGTTTAATAATAATAGGAATTTAATGAGGCAGGTACCATTACCAATTGCATCGTTAATTTTTATATTAACAACAAAATAATAATACTGGTGTGATTATTTATTTTTATATACAGTAATATATTAATATTAGCTATTAAGATATACATCGATATATTCGATTTACTATATATATATATATATAATATATATATATATATATTATATATATATAATATATATATATACTGTACCATACATTCTGTTAGTCGTATGCCTGTCAGGTGCTACTTCTCCAGAATCTTCTCTAATATTTTCTTCACTACGTTGTTTCTCTTCTATCTTCCGTATCGTCCTGACTTGTACGTGTACAGCTCTCGCCACCGAATTCCTTCTATCTCCACTCGGTCTTTTCCTGCTGGTCGCTCTCCCTTCTGGTTTCCAATCCATGATATCTCTTAATCTCTCCCCTTCTCTCATTTTTTTCACATGTCCAAACCATCTTAACTGGTTTCTCTCCCCTCATTCCAAAACAGGTTCCAGTTCTCTCCTTATTAGTTCGCTCCTCATTCTGTTCTCAACGATACGCAGCTCTAAATGATTCTAAACCTATCAATTTCCGTAGCTTCTAACTGCTTTTCTGTAAATCGGTCATCTGCCAAGCATTCTGATCCAATACAACAATATTGGTTCACGAATTGTTTATAAATTTAATACTTTAACATCTGTTGGTATTCCTCTGTCTCCTTGCACGGGTACATACTCTTACAATTCTGTGAGAATCTTCTAATTCTCCTTTACAACTCTTCATCTTGTCTTCCTTGAGTTTAAAATACCACGCCTAAATACTTAAATCTATTCACTTGCTTGAGCCTTGTATCTTCTATGTTCACTACTTCTCTTCCTCTCTATTGCAACTCACCAGTATTTCTGTTTTTTTCTCTGTTTTTCTCATGCCCATTCGAACTTCAGTACCTCATTTCCTCCTATTCACAACTTTCTTGCAGGTCTTGAGCTCCCGGATGTTATTACTGCCACATCATCACATAAAACGAGACATATATATATATATTTCTCTCTATTTTTTTTTTTTTTTCGGCTTGCCGGTATTTTTTTGCATATCCTTTTGAAGACAACTGTCCCAGTAAAGCGCCAGAGCAATGGTGACAAAACAGCTTCTTGTCTAACCTCTTTTTCACTCACACATACTTATCTCCTCCTGTTCCTTCTAATCTATTTATTTGTTTTTCCTTACATGCTTTAATGGCTGCTACGAGACTTTCTGCTTTACATACTCGGATTTGTCCTAGCACTGCTCCACAGTCCGCTTCCTATTATTCTATCGAATGCTTCTCCAAGTCTATGAATGCAGCATAGGCCCTTTTCATTCCACTCTATGATTTTCTCTGTTAGACATCTTATGTAAAATATTGAGGTCAGTGGTACTTTCCTGGTCTGAAGAATCCGTGCTGCTAATGTTTCCGATCTTGTCCTCCGACCCATTCCAATCCTCATCGTTTTTTCCCAAGACCTCTCGATATTATTTACTCCCACAATTAACGATGGCTATCCTCTATAATTTCCGCATATTCTTTTAATCTCCCTTCTTATGTATCGACGGACAGATTACTGCTTTCCTCCATTCTGCTGGTATTTTTCCTTCTTTCCCTACTTGATTTAAAAGACGTTTTGAATAGTTCATTATTCAGCTCCATCGTAATCCGCACTTTTTCCCATTTTTATTATCTTAATTGATCGCTTTCACTTCCTTACCTCTATCTATTCTAATTTCCTCATGTTCTTGTCTTACTCACAGGGGTAGTTCTCTCCTTTCCTTCTTCCCCTTCCTCCAGTTCAATAATTTTCTTCAAACATACTCCTTTCATCTTTTCAGTCACAGCCCCTGTCTAGAAGAGGTCTCCCTCCTTGATTCAGAACCGTATTCATTTTCCGGTCTTTATTTCCTCTCATGCCTCTTGTCATTCCCCATATAAGAGTTTTCCCGTGCCCCTCGTATCCTCCCTTCAGTTCTCTCTTTATTCTTGACTCCAAGTAACGTCCATACCTATTCTTTATACTCCTCTGCATGGTTTCTTCTGCTGGCTTTTATACTATGGCTAAATCTATTCCCTTCCGTTCTTGTCTTCATCCATTTTCCTATAATCTTTGTTTTTGCGTCCTTCACTGCGTTCTTAAACATCCTCATCCACCATGTCGTCTTCTTACCTCCCCCTGCAAACTTTTTCTTCCTATTAATTTTGCTTGCGATCCGATCTAACTCTTGTTTTAAAGGTCTCTCATCTGCTCCTCCGACCGTCTTGTCTTTCGTTCCTCGAATTCTGTGCTGAGTTTTTTCATTAAATAGCCTACCGCAACCATCTACTCCCTCTAGCTTTTCCAAGGCAGTATCTCTCTTTTGTTGATCTTCTTGTTTTCTTCGTTTTTCCAAATCAAGTTTAACCAATATCATTCCCTATGGTCCTGAATCTATAAAATCGTTGGGTTAGCTTTCCCATCCTTCAAACATCTCCTATCGTTAGCTATAGCATCATGTCAAATCATTGATTTCTCCGTGTATCTCGTTCCTCGACTCACCTTTAAACCACGTCCATTTGTCTTGCTTTCATGTTTTGAAGAAAGTATTTATATATAACCATGTTGTTCTCAGCGCAAATTCTATCAGGTACTCCCACATCTAACGTTTCTCTTCCTATTCCATGAATTTCCTAGATCACTCTCTCACTTTCTAACGAGTTTCCACGGGGCGTTCTATATCCCCTATGTAAAATTTTCTTTCTCCTCTCACCGCTGCGTCATACGTCTGTAAGAGAACGTCCCTGAATTCTATTTTTTCTCTCAACTGGTCTTCCCTGGTGGCGTGCGCATACACTTGGATTAAGAGCTCAATGTTTCTTCATCCGTCGCTTCAGCGTTTATTGCAAATTAGTCTTTCATCTGTATTCCACACAAAGTTCCAATTACATTTCTATACGAGTTCCTGGTCTCATATGATCGACACTTCCTGTGTTCTTCTTCTTCAGTCTCTCCCCTTGTAGACATTACATAGTCGTCATGTAATCTTTTAGTCCCACCTCCTCGGTACCTCAACACATCCAGATTCTTCTTTTCCATTAAGTCCACGGCCTCCCCCTCATTTCCGGCAAAAGTGCTTGCATTTATAGTGGCAATTCGATATCGTGTATCCTTAGTCCTTTGTCGCGCTTGGTCGTCAAACTTTGATTCAGCTGTGTCCGAGGCATAGCATTGGTAACTCGAGCGACTTCCTTTTTCACGTTGCCGGCTTGCTATGCCTGTCGCATAACCATTCATAGTTTCCAATGGCAGGGGTTCATAGGAAGAAATTAAATGGCACAAGGGTGTTCCCAGCCCCTAAAACCATGTGAAAAGTAATCTTCTAGTTATTCGACTTCGCTGAAAATATCGATTCATCATCGACCAAATTTCAGGCATTGCAGAAGAACTTATGAATTAAAGTCCAAATTGGTTTTAAATAAAAATAACAAACTAGAAAGTTCTGTTACTCCTCCACAAATTTTATCAAAATATCATATCTAATATTTATAATTATTGAAAAGAATCGATATAAAAAATGTTGTTGTTTCTCTTCATCCGATTAAAATATTAATTTCACACTAACAAATGATTTTGAATTTAATTTAATATCAATTAAAGTTCTCAGAAAAATAAAAATATATAATTTTTTCACTTTTATAATTTTTTTTCAACTGCAAAATCTGGCTACAAAACCTTCTCATTCCCTGAGACAAAAGCTAAAGAGCAGCAGAAGCTCTCCTGGTGTCTTCATTTCTCTTCGCATTTCTTTCAATTGCTCTTCTAATTTTCCTTCCCAGCTGTTTTTAATATCCGTCTATTTCTTTTAAAAATCTCGTATATCTATATACATTATATATATAATATATATATATAATATATATATATATATATATATATATATAATATATATAATATATATATATATAATATATATATATATATATATATATATATATATATATATTATATAATATTATATTATATATATCAAATTATATATATATATATATATATATATATATAATATATATATATATAATATATATATATCTATATATATATATATATTATATATAATCAGGTATCCCAGACAGACAGGACTTGTTTGGCGTTGGTACCACAGGATTCCCAGCGTATGCACAATAGGGAACTTCTCAAACCTCTTCTTTGCCACCTCCACCCGCATCTGATGCGAGGTCACTTGAAGCGTACGATGCGCCGCGCCCTGTCCTGGAGGAATTCGTGGATCATTCATGGCATTTATTCGGACTACCAATCATCTGTATTACTCACCGCTTTTCTACCCTCGGAGCATACTTCCCGGGCACATGCCTCAACTTCCTACTAAAAGCGCGGAGACTTAAAGAAAATCCGGGACCTGGAATCTACTTGTGCCCCACTTGCAACAACAAGACAGTGAGAAAAAATTCAATCCAGTGCAGAATCATGTGATCAGTGGATCCATAAACACTGCTACGCCTTCACAACACTTCCGCCTCCTATACACGCACAACCGGATCTGTCAGTATGTCACTCCCCCCCACAAGTAATCTAATAGCCTCAATAACAAACAAACAAAACTCAAAGCATAGACAACATATTACAAATAAACATAAACGGATTACATAATAAAACAAAGAAATTGAAATCTTCCCAAAACAACAACAATTGACATACGCATAGCCACTAATTCAAAGAGTCACAATCTACCCGAAACCAACCCAGAACCCAAAAATTTTATGAACCATACGACTCAATTTATACACACAAGGTCCCTAAATAATCCTCTAAATATACTCTTATTCACAGCTCACGATACCATATCACAAACACCACTCACCCCACAAACACAGCATCACTTAACGACAACACTTCAAAAATACAATCCTTCACCACAATGATCAACAAAAAACTACACAACATGAATAAATTCTCCATACATCCCTCATCATATACCCACTTCACACTGCCCAGAAATTACACACCAAATGTACCACATCAACAAACCTCTCAAAATCTCATAATGTGACGCGGTTTCAATGCCCACCACCCTAATTGACAGAAGACCAAAAACCCGCAGAACCATAGAGGAACCCACCTTAATATCAAATCTAACTCACCAATCACCTCAACAATAGAATCTCGCACACTAGAATTCCATCCCCAAACCAAACCAATCAAACTCATCTAAAGATCTAACATTTTGTTCACCAAATTTACACGCAAAACTCCAATGGCAAACATAAATAGAACTATAACTCCGACCATATCCCTATATTATAAAAATACAAAATAACAAACTAACCACTCTTTCAGGAAAAACCACATGCACAATACTCTCAAAAAAGCACGAATGGACAAAATTCTCTGACTCATAGAAAACACACATACAACCTCTTAATCATTCTCCAACGCTCAACACTAAACCAGCTATCCAAAACTTCACTTCACTATATTCAAAAAGCAGCTAACCAAAATATATCTCTGGGATACCCTAAAAAATACAATCTAACTCTAACACCTGAAATCTCAAACCTGATCAAACAGCGTAACCTAATTAAAAAATCAGCACAACAAACACAACAAAAATAACCCAAATTAATAACTTAAACACACAAATCACAAACTTAACCAAAGCACACACACCTCAAAAACTTTCAAGCCTTTCGGGCAGGTTATCTTCAGAACTCAAAACGGAACTATTAGATGTGGAACACAACTAAAAAAGTATACAGCAAACTTTACGAAATATATAATTTAGAAACAAAAAACTCTACCAATTCTCCCACTACATGAATCCATAAAAATATCCAATACTCTTAACTCCACAAACATCAAATACAACAAGTCAAACCTCCTTCGCTTACATTTCAATTTGCAAAACAACAGTCTCAAAACCTACCCACCCACAAATTACAGGAAATAAGTCAATGCCTCAAGAAGATATAAGAAGTAATCACTGATCCGAATACATTTAGAAATATACACCAAATGACATAAAAAAACTTAGCATTAAAACTCTAAAACCACTCAGCAACCGTACCTGAACAAACATCTCAATATGCACCTAAACACTTTAAGGTAACACCGGACTTAACTCACTTAGCACACATATACAACTTTCCATTAAACAATTTTTATTCACTACATCTGGAAGAGAGCAATCATCATCCCAAAACTAAAACCCCTGCAAACCTTTGCTCCGATCGTCCATCTCACGCTATCCATCATCCCTATGTAAACTCCTAGATAAGCTCGTAATAAAGCCCCCTAAATAAAAACACACATCCAAAACAAACATTCAAACAACGGTTTGCCAGCAAACCATCATTCCATATTGCTCTCGACAATATCATTCAATCCAATAATTATTTAATAAATAGCTTAATCTAGCTCCCACACTCCAAAACACTACTTGGTAAGCAGTCCGACAAACAAAAATTTAGTTGATAATAATTATAATAAATTAATAAAATTATAATAAATAATAATAATAATAATAATAATAATAAAACAAAAATATAACAAGAATAATAATAACAATATATATAATAATAACAATAATAATAATGATAATAATAAATCATAATAATAATAATTAATAATAATTAATAATAATAATAATAATAATAATAATAATAAATTAATAATGAAATAATAATATATTAATATAATACATACTAAATAATAAAAAATAATAAAAATAAAATAAAAATATAAAATAATAATATTAATAATAAAAATAATATAAGAAGAGAAATTTTAAGTAATAATAATTAATAAATAATGATAATTATAATAAGTAATAGAAATATTAAAATAGAATAATACAATTATAAATATAAATATATAATAATAATAAATAATAATATTAATAATGTATAATAATAATATAAAAAAATAATAATAATCATATAATAAAATGATAATAATAATAAATATAATATAATAAAATAATAATAATAATAATAATAATAATAAAATAATAATAATAATAATAATAATAGTATTAATAATATAATAAAATAATAATGAAATATAATATAATAATTAAAACAATAAAAAAATCAAAATACATATCTAATAATAAATAATAATAATAATAATAAATAATAATAATAATAATAATTAATAATATAATTAATAATAATAATAAAATATATATAATATAATAATAATAATAATTAAAATTAATAAAAATAATGAATAAAAATAATAAAAATAATAATAATAATAATAATAATAATAATAATAATAATAATAATAATAATAATAATAATAATAATAATAATAATAATAATAATAATAATAATAATAATAATTAATAATAATAATAAATAATAATAATAATAAAAGTTGTTTCCGAATATAATGTTCATACAATATAAACTTTCCAAAATTGGCTTCAGTCAAGGAAAAGTAATGAAGAAAAATTTCTGCATGCTTTTTTCATGAAAAGATTTTAACTTTCTACTATATATATATATATATATATATATATATATATATATCTTATATATATAAATAATATATATACTATATATTTATATATATAAATATATATATATAATATATAATATATTATATATATTAGATATCTCCTAAAGGTGTTCAAAGGCAGAGACATACTAAAATTCACCAGAGTGTTTGAAAATTTCCGAGTAATGATTCTCAATAGACGGAATTTGAAAGTATGTAATTTAAAGAAAGTTTGGAAAATTGATTAAGGAAGTGTGTGTTTGATTTTACCAACATAAAAAGCTGATCCTGGAAAGTTCATAAGAGCCGTTTCCGCTTTAATAGAGAGCGGATAAATAAATTGACGCAACATTTTGACTGGCAGAAAGGTACAGGAGAGAGTTAGTGAGAGCAGGAAAGTTGAAAAGACGTAAACTTATACACTGCACCTTTTTAAGGAGAGCTTTGTGAGTGGAACGAGCCAAGATGGTTGGGGTTAAAAAAATCTGAAGGCTCCGCAGAACCCCCAGACTCTTAAAAGCTTGTTTAGAAACAGAAGTAATGTGATCCTATCAATGAAGATTGCGAAAAAAAGAAACACCAGAGAGAGAGAGAGAGAGAGGGAGAGAGAGAGAGAGAGAGAGAGAGAGAGAGAGAGAGAGAGAGAGAGAGAGAGAGAGAGAGAGAGAGAGAGAGGTAATGTAATCCTACCAATGAAGATCAAAAGAAAAAGAAACGCCAAGAATATTAAGGACAAACGAAGATTGAAGTGAGTGTTTTCAAAGACGGTATGGTTGATTGGAAGATTATATCGAGTAATATGATAAAGGAATTGAGATTTTAAGGCTATTGAAAACAACCCGTTCTCAATTCTCCAATTAGAATTATGATAAAGGTCAGAGGTTAGCTGCTCCACGACACCCCCCTAGCTGTTAGGTGTGATATCTTTTACAATGAAATGAGTAATGAAGGGTGGAATTTTCGTCATAGGAATTTATAGGTGAAGAAATAATAGAGAGAAGTTTCTTAATGAAACGTAAATGAAGAACCCTAAGGAAAATCGTTAAAGGATGAAAAAGGATTAAAGGTCAAAGGATTTAAAGGATGAAAGGTGGCCGTCTACAACTACTGTAAATAGAACGACCGGAAAGGAGATCAGAAAGAAAGTTACAGAAGGAGAAAGATAAATACCTAAGAAGAGAAGCTTAGAAATCAAAGCTTTGTGTCAGACTCTATCAAGGGCTTGCGGTATGTCTAGCGCTACAGAGCAAAAGATTCACTGAAAAACCGAAGGGTTGAGGGGCAAGTGTCAGAAAATCGCCAATAGAAAGTTTCTTACAAAAACCATAATGATGATCAGAGATAAGAATTGGAGGGCTGAGATGTTTCGATATCTTCCTATTAAGGATAGTTTCGAAAATATTGAGAAGAACTTGGGAAAAAGGAATAGGGTGATAATTTGAGGGTTGAGAGGGAGAGTCTACTTTTTGTGATACAGGCTAAATGAGACCCCGAATCCCTAAGGAAGTAAAGGTCGAGGTAGAAAGAACAAGTCAGGGTGAAAACTCTGAAGTATTAAGTATGAAGTATTAGGTATTAAGCTCAGAGTGTGGTGAAATAATCTTGTTCAGTAAAAGAAATTACAATATTAGGTAAAATAAAGCTGGATGGAGTAGATAGCAGGTTGATAGTAGATAGATAGCTTATGAACATGACTTTAAGTTAAGAAGAAGAGGTGATGTCTGTGGGAAGAAATATGGTATTAAATAATATGTGAATTAAGAAGAAGGACTGCAAATGTTGTAATATTTATAAGAAGAAAGATGATACGTCGGAATCGGAAATTGCAATTTTTAAGCCATGATGAAGGAAGAGATGAATGAGGGACACTTACTTTTATACTGCTCTTTCTTCCAGTCAATATAAAGAGAATAAATTATTCCTTAATTAAAAAGTGAAAATAAGTGTAAGTATAAGAGTTTACCATGGTACTAAACTCAGTAAATGAAGTGAAAGTGCTTACAGGACACGCTTTCAGACGCTCTTTGCTTAAGGTCAAAAATCAATAAGATAGGCTTTCTATGTCAAAGAGGTTGAAACGGAACAAGCTATTAGTCATGTCACTAAATTCATTCAATCTTTCTCTCTCTCTCTCTCTCTCTCTCTCTCTCTCTCTCTCTTCTCTCTCGTCTCTCTCTCTCGTCTCTTCTCTCTCTCTCTTATATATAAATATATATTATTATAGTAATATATATATATAGATAATATTATTATTATATATACATATATGATATATATCTAATATATATTAGATTATATATATAATAGTATGTATATATTATATATATATATATATATATATATAATATTTATATATATTATTTATTATTTATATATATATATTATATATTATATATATATTATATATATATATATATGATATAGTATATATATATTTATATATATATATTTATATTTATATATTATATATATATATAATATATATCCATATATATATATATAATTATATATATATATCATATATTTATATATATATAATGATATATATATATATATATATTATAGTTATATTATAGTTATATCAGTATATATATATATTTATTAGATATATAGTATATATCTATTATATCGTATATATAGTATATGTAGTACATATATTATATATATACATTATATATTAATATATCGAATATATATAGTATATATATGATATATATATTATATATATATAATATATTATATAGTTATATATATATATTATATTATATATATATGATATATATAGTATAGTAATATATATTATATATATATATATAATATAATATATAGTATATATATATATATATTATAGTATATGTATATAGTATATATATATAATATATACTATATATATTAATATTATTAGTATTATATATATAATAATAGTATATAATATATTATATAGTATATATAATATATATAATATATATAAGATATATAAGGTTTATATTATATATATATATATAATATATATATATATATATATATATAATGTATATATATATATATTATATATATATATAAATATATATATTTTGCATATATATATATTATATATATATATATATAATATATATATATATAATATAATATATATAGTATATGTATATAATTATATATATATATATATATAATGATATGCAAATAATATATAATATAATATATATTATATATATAATATGATATATATATAATATGCACATATATATCTATATATATACTATATATATATATATAATATAGTATCATATATTATAATATATATATGTATATATAATATATTATTATATATATATATAGTATATATTATATAGTATATATATTATAGTATAATATATATATATATATATATATATATATACTATATAATATAAATATATATAGTATATATATATACTATATATATATATATATATCTATATAAATATGAAATACTATTATACGTATAAATTATATATATATTACTTATATATATATTTACTGATAAATATTATATATATGTTATATAATATATTATATATAGTATATTATATCATATATATATATAGTATATATGATAGTAGCTAAGTCTATATGCTATATAGGTATAAGTCGTATATATATAACATATAGTATCGTATATATCATATTATAGTATTATATATATATATATAAACATTGTAATCCGCCATTAATGTAAGTTAGTGAAGAAAGAACAATTACGGGAATTTAAAGAAACTTGCCTCCTCTGGGGTCGAACCACCGCATATTGCGACTGAGAACAACGTACTCAACGCTTAACCCTTAAGCCATCCTCAAACCCTAAAAAATTTTATTCAAGAGCAACTTTAAGCGAACGAGCTACCGTCAAGGCGATATCATCAGGTTTTCACATCCTATCCTTCCCTCGGTCTAAAGATTTTAAGTTTTTTTAAATATTGCAATAACCGCAATTACTAAGTTAGTAAATATAGAACAATTATGGGTAGGCAAAGAAAACTTGCCTCTTCTGAGGTCGAACCACCGCATGGTTGCGACTGAGAACAACGTACTCGACGCTTTACCGTTGAGTTATCCTTAAACCCTCTAGGAAAGGGTAAAAACCTGGTGATATCGCCTTGTGATATATTTTTTACTTAAAGTTGCTCTTGAATCAAGCTTTTTTTCTTGATTTGAGTGTGGCTCATCGGTAAAGCGTTGTTTGTTCTCATCATGGACCTAATTAGTTGTACATCTAACTCTTTCTCTTTCTTATTCTACCCACCATTTTTCTACTCATTTTAAATCTGCTCCTTATTCTGCTTCTAGAGTTGCTTCTGGTCTTCAGTATTCCGATTCTATTCTTGCAACCTGAATGGGAATTTTCCGGTGAGGCCACCGCGCTCTAATGAAATTCAACTCTTTAAAAGTTCAACTTATTCACGTCTTCATCTCAAAAATACCTCTAAACTTTTCTATCTCCTTCGACGGCTTTGCTTTCTCTCCTGTGAACAACGTAAACACTATTGGTTTAAAGATAAACAACAAATTATCTTGGAAACGTCATGTCACATGGGTTGCTAAGATGACCTCAAAGAAGCTGGTGGTTTTGCTTAGGTTGTGGGATTTTTTCCATTCGCATAGTTACTTCAATTTTATAAGGATCCTAACTACCTTCGCTTTGAGTACTGTCCTCACATTTGGGGGAGCTCCGGTTCCACTTTTCCTTTTGATAGAGATAAGTCAAAGGCTAAAAGACTATTAGACTGTCCCTTACTTTAGAACTTTCTTTGACCTTTTTACTTCGTAAGGTGATATTGCTACACTACCTCTTTACTTCGTGCTACTACAATGGCTTGTTCTCGAAGGTATCTTGTATTCCTCTACCTTTGCGTCGCCTTCGTAGCATAGGGGTGTACTGATTTCACGTGAATTTGATGAGTATTGGAAACTTAATAGTTGCTCGTTGTGGTATTACGTTCCTTCCAGCCAACTTCATTCTGAGGACTCTTTGCCATCATCTATTCTTAATGATGTACTTTTAGCTTTCTCTTCTTTAAATTAAACATTTGCTACAACCTAAAGAGTTTGCGTTAGGATTGGGCTTAGTTGGATTCTCTTTCATTTAATTTTTAACCCCCCTCCATGAAAAGGGCTATGACACTGATTTGTTTTAACCTATAAAGACAAAATACGTGTAGCAAAAAATACACACCATCTACAGTTATATATGAGTATATAGTATTTATATTAGTATATATATATATATATATATATAATTATATATATATATATTATTAAGTATAATATATATATCATAGTATATATATAGTATATAGAGAGATATATGATATATATATTATATATATATATATATATTATATGATATTATATATATATTATATTATATAATATTATTATATATGTATATATATATATATACTATATATAGTATATTATTATTATTTATATAGATTGTATATTATATATTATATATATATATATATATATAAGTATATATACATAACTATATATATATTTATAATAGTATAATATATTAATATTATATATATTATAATATAGTATATATATTATAATGATATTATATATGTATTATATATATACTATATAATAATATTATATAATATAATATATTAAAATATATATTATTTATATATATATATACTATATATTATAACATATATGTATACATATATAGTATATATATATAATAATATATATATATATTATATATTATATATATATATAATAGTATATATATATATAATATATATATATATACTATATATATATATATATATATAATAGTGTCTTTAGGATTATATTAATATACCGCCAAACTCTGTGACGTTATGAAACAGTGAGTGTGAAAATATTCGTTACATGCACATAGGTCGGGAAATGCAAGATAAAGGGGTATAGCTCAAATAACTACTGTGGTTGAATGGCAATTATTGAATATTCTGCTATAATAATAGTACTCCTATGTAGTTCCGCGAAACGCTTTGGTAACAGGTGTACAACATATGTTTTTGAGTTGAAAGTTTTGATAACACTGGTAGAATGGAGCAATAACATGGTGGTCGAAGGTCCGCTTTCATAATTTGTAACAATCATAGCGAGCATTAGCCATAAGCTATACCGTGGAGGCGCACAGTACGTATAAGGTAATGGTATATATATATTTATATTATATATATCATATATTATAGTATAAGTATTAAAATAGTAGTATGATAATATAGGTATATATATAATATAATATATATATATAGAATAGTATATTAAATACATTATATATATATATTAATATTATATTATATAATATAGTATATATACTATATATATATATATATATATATATATATATATTTTATATATATATATATAGAATATATATATTATATATATATATATATATATATATTATATATATATATTTATATATAATATATATATAATTGAATAATTATATATATATATCTATATAATATTTATAAATATATATATATATATATATATATTATATGAATATATATATATATATATTATATATATAATATATCATATATATATATATATTATATATATATTATATTATATATTTAATATTATATACTATATATACATATATGATATATATATAATATTATATATATATATATATATATTATATATATATATAAATATATATATATTATTTATATAAATCTTTATATATAATATTATAGTATATATATATAATATATACATATAATATATATAATATATATATATATATATATATATTATATATAATATATAATATATAACGTATATTATATATATAATATATATATGATATAATCTTATATATAGTATATATATATATATTATATAGTATATAATATATATTTATATATTATATTTATATATAATATATATATATATATTATTAGATATATAGTATATATATATTTATACATATATAGAATAGTATATATATATATATATTATATATTATTTATATATATATTATATATTATATATATATATATAGTATATATATATAATAATAATACTATATATATATATAATATTTATATTAATATTTATATAATATATATAGTAACAGTAGCACCTCGCAATAACGGCGTAATTTTTACAGGACTCTCGCCGATAAAATAATTAGGGTGTTTTTGGTGCCTCGCGAGTGCCTCGCGAGTGCCTGCAAGCAAATATACGTACGATGTACTAATATACATTAAGATTGCAATAATACTAACTATAAAACAATGATATAAAGGAAAATTTACACAATGTTTACTTTTAAATATATATTTAGTACAAACAGTTCATGATTTAAACTGAAAAAGAAATAAAAAACTAAATTTTTAAAAACAAATTTATTTATTTTGAGGATGCCACTTCTTCTCCCGACCTACAGCGAATGTTTGCTAATCGTCATAAAGATAGAGCCTTGTTATGGATGCAGGCTTGGCTAAATGGAACATGATGGCTAGTTTGGTCTTCAAACCAAATATTCAAAAGCTTTTCCATGTCTGCAATAAGACTATCACGCTTCCTAATAGTTTATTGTTCACTGGTGTCGCACTTTTCACTTCTTTTATATATTTTGCTTTGTCATTTACAATGGTACTAACTGATTGTCGAGAAACTCCTAGCTTGCGTACGATATCAGCGTTAGACATCCTTTTTCACTTAACTTTATTATTCCTAGCTTCTCATTTAATGCATATAAGACGTTTTGTGAGTTTTCTTTTCACAAGATGTATGGGTCATTTTCCAACTTAATAACCTTATTATACAGTATAAAATTTGGAAAATTGCGAGGTAGATGCAAAAGAGACTGGCCGCAAGCATCGTAATACCTTGCAACGCAGTTTTACTATTTGTCTGCATTTCCTTCCGCACAACACTGAGTTGTTAAGAGCGCCGTTATTGCGAAAGACACACACACACACACACAGACACACACATATATATATATATATATAATGTATTATATTATATTATAATATATATAGTACTATATATATATATTATATATATTATAATATATATATTAATATATATATTATATACATAAATATATATTATATAATATTTATATATTATATATATAATATATAGTATATATATATATATATATATATATATATATATATATTATATATATTAATATATATATATTATAAATTATATATAAATATATTATATATATATTATTATATAATATATATAGTTAGTATATAGTATATATATAATATATATTATTATAACATATATATATATATATATTATATTATAGTTAATTTCTAAATTTTTGCGTATATATATAATATATATATTATATATATATATATATAATTATATTATTATTTGATATATATATATGATATAGTATAATATATATATATATAATATATTTATATATATAGATATCATATATATATATATATATATATTATATTATAATATAGATATATATATAATATACTATAATATATAACAATAGAAATATTATATAGTATTATATATAAAGTATATATATATATAGTATAAGTACATATATATTATATATATATATATAGTATATAATATAATTTATATATTATATATATATATATATATATATAGTATATATTATATATATTTATATATATATATAGTATTATATTATAGATATATAATATATAATAATCTATATATATATATTATATATTATAATTATATATATAGTATATAATATATATATATATACTATATATATAAATAATATATATATAAATATACAGTATATATATAAATATATTATAGTATACTATATATATTATATACATATACTATATATTAATATAATATATATATTATATTATATATATATATTATATATATATATACTATATAGTATATATTATATACTATAATATTATAATATATATATATAATATATATATATATATATTATATATATATTAATATATATATAATTATAATATTATATATATATGATATATAATATATTATATAGAATATATAATTATATATATTATAGTATTATAATATATATCTATATATATATAATATAATTATATAGTATATATATATTATAAATATTATATATATTATAATATTATATATATATAGTTATATACTATTTATATATATAGTAATATATATATATATATTATAATATATAATATTATATATATGTATATATATATATATATATATATATATATATAATATTTATATATATATATATATATATATATATATATATATATATATAACATGAGCGTGAATGTGTGTGCGCTCACGTTCTCGCGCTCTTCATTTTTATCATAAAATGAACTTTTATTTAATATTTTCGGTCGAGTTTTGAAACTTTAAAATCATTTAAGTTTTGATTTCATAACTTTAGTAAATAACAAAATTTAATAAAAAAAGATGTAAGAAATTTTCTACAAACTTATTTTATAATAATAATAATAATGAATAATAATAATAATAATGAATAATAAAATAATAATGAATAAAATAATATATAAATAACAATATAATAATAATATACAAATAAATAATATAATAATAATAATAATAATAATAATAATAAGTAACAATTGAATAATAATAAAAA
>JABUQX010042143.1:0-22500 GCA_015478945.1 Trachelipus rathkii
AAAATAGGCATTTGTCCAGGCATTTGCCCATTTCATAAATGCCTCTGCCAAAAGACTGCATTTTATGAATTAATCAGCAAAGGATTGAATGTTAATTTATCTGACAGCATTTAAATTAAAAACATTCAAAGAATAGTTATCTTTATTTTGCATATATATATATATAATATATATATATATGAGTATATATATAATTATATATATAATATTATATATAGTAATAGAATTATATATAATATATATAATATTATATATATTATATATATATTAAGTATTATATAGATTGTGATTATTAGAGTGTATATATGGGGATATATATATAAACAGCGTCTCCCTCGTAGAACGCCATCTTATAGAACGCTTGGCTTGCTATACGCAAGTTGGTAAATAAGATAAAATTTGAAAATTAGAGATCAAATATAAAAAAGTAAAATTATGTAATACAGAACATATTTAAAAGATACTAAAAAATTTAAATTATTTAATTAGAGTCAAGAAATAAAATTAAATTATTGTTTTGTTAATTTCGTTATGTCATGTATCAGTTTAATATTTATGTAAAAGAAACGATTTATTTTATCTTTAGAGCCCACATATGGATTCTCTGCTGCAATAGGCTTTTACTTGTAACTCGTTGCACTCGCATTGATAGCGTTTGTATATGCTTCTCTCGCTGAAATATGTAACAAATTTTATACAGTTGTGTGTAACAGTATTTTATAAATATTTTTTATCATAGCTGAGAAACGAAACATACCACAACCAAATTCTAAAAAAAAGCATAGATTGGCATATCACTGGAAGAGGAAATAAAAATTTTAATTTAATTAGAGCTGGCTCTTCTATAACAACTGTTTCATGTAAATACGGAAGAAATGAATCGACAATTCAAACAATTAAAAACAAAGAAAAAGAATTAAGAATGCAGTCATACTAGGAAGATCTTTAAGTGCATCTAAAATGACAAGCCATCTGTGAGATGATACGTTGGTCAAAACTGAACAGGCATTAAATATCTGGCTCGAATACATGAATCGAAAACTAGTGCCTTGCGATGGAATAACGTTAAGAACAAAGGCCTCTACTCTATATGATAAGTTTAAAAATCGAAATGACAAAGTATAAATTTAGCCAAGGCTGGCTTGAAATTTCAAAAAGCGTTTTTGCTTTAAAAAATATTCGTACGACAGAAGAATCGACAGTAGTATTGTACCAGTTTGACCGTTGACACCCTTTTCGATATGAAGGAATAGAGTTATAGGTCTGAAACTTGGAATATAATGTATATATGGGATAAGGACGAATCCGTGTAAATTCTTCCCAAGTCTGTAGATGTTATTAGAGGGTGGTCACCCCCGAGGGTGGACACCGATATTGCGCTTACGCCTTTGTTGCTTGATCTGCGTGGGTGAGTTTAGGCCTAACGAGCGTTTGGGCGACCGATCATTTGGAGGTCAATGAATGAGTCACAGAAGATTTTACTCTTCGTCAGCGGGATTCGAACGTTGGACTCCGCGTTGCTGAGTTAACAACAACCGGATGCTCTAACCACTAGGCCATCCACGTCCCCAAAAAAGAACGCTTCAAACGTAGTTTTTAAAGCACCCGGTTTTCTCATCCCATACAATGCTGAGTACTCAAAGGCCTGGCCCCCATTTTGAAATGAATGAGTCACAGAAGAGGTATTTTAACTCTTTTCGTCAGCAGCGGGATTCGAACACTGGATCTCCGCGTTGCTGAGTTAAAAGTAACCGGTCGCCCTATCCACTAGGCCATCCACGTCCCCAAAAAAGAACGCTTCAAACGTAGTTTTTAAAGCACCCGGTTTTCTCATCCCATAAATGCTGAGTACTCAAACGGCCTGGCCCTCCATTTTTAAATGACATGATCACAGAAGATTTTTACCTCTTCGTCAGCGGGATTCGAACGTTGGACTCCGCGTTGCTGAAGTTAACAACAACCGAATTGCTCTAATCCACTAGCCATCCACGTCCCCAACAAAAGAACGCTTTAAACGTAGTTTTTAAAGCACCCGGTTTTCTCATCCCATAAATGCTGAGTACTCAAAGGCCTGGCCCCCATTTTAAATGAATGAGTCACAGAAGATTTTACTCTCGTCAGGCGGGATTCGACGTTGAGACTCCGCGTTGCTGGTTAACAACAACCGGATGCTCTAACCTCTAGGCCATCCACGTCCCCAAAAAAAAACGCTTCAAACGTAGTTTTTAAAGCACCCGGTTTTCTTAACCCATAAATGCTGAGTACTCCAAAGGCCTTGGCCCCCATTTTAAGTGAATGAGTCACAGAAGATTTTACTCTTCGTCAGAGCGGGATTCGAACGTTGGACTCCGCGTTGCTGAGTTAAACAACAACCGGATGCTCTAACACGTGAGGTCTCATCCACGTCCCTCAAAACAGAACGCTTCAAACGTAGTTTTTAAAGCACCCGGTTTTCTCATCCCATAAATGCTGAGTACTCAAAGGCCTGGCCCCCATTTTAAATGAATGAGTCACAGAAGATTTTACTCTTCGTCAGCGGGATTCGAACGTTGGACTCCGCGTTGCTGAGTTAACAACCAGTTTGACCGTTGACACCCTTTTCGATATGAAGGAATAGAGTTATAGGTCTGAAACTTGGAATATAAGTAATATATGGGATAAGGAGATCCGTGTAATTTTCAAGTCTGTAGGATGTATATAGAGGGTGGTCACCCCCGAGGGTGGACACCGATATTGCGCTTACGCCTTTGTTGCTTGATCTGCGTGGGTGAGTTTAGGCCTAACGAGCGTTTGGGCGACCGATCATTTGGAGGTCAAACAGACCGAAGGTCTGTTTGACCGACAGACACAGACTGAGTGCGCGTGCGCATACACATACACATTATTATTATTGTTATTACTTCGAAGAAATTGTGATCACGAAGTGATCACAATTTCGAGCCGACTCCGACTCCGACTCCAGCTCTGGCTCCGACTCCAGCTCTGGCTCCGGCTCCGGCTCCGGCTCCGGCTCCGGTTCCGGCCGCGGTTTGGTTCAGACTCCGGCTCCGGCCGCGGTTCCGAACCTCCCCGTCAATCACGAGTGTGTATGTTTATTATTATTATTATTATTAGTAGTAGTAGTAGTAGTAGTGGTAGTAGTAGTTAGAGTTATCGTATCGGGCTAAAATTTGGTGGGGTGTTAGATGGTGAGGTAACCTCGTCCTAGACGAAGTTACGTCCCCCTGGGTCCTCCGAAAGGGGACCCCACCCCACTTAAAAAAATCGAAGTGTTCGTAATTGGCTGAAATTTGGTGAGAGGATTCAGAGTTGAATTTCTAGAAATACTTGGTATGTGAATCTGATGAGTTGGCTCCGGCACCGGTGCTGGAGCCACTGCGGTGCCGAGTTAATAAACAATCGTATAACACCAAGTTGCTGTCTTATATAAGGGTTATCGATGTCATAGAGTTCGAATATGATGGTTATAAGTCTGTGTAGGGTGTCTAGGACCCCCATTGAGGGGGTCCCGACTGGAAAAAAAGAGCACAGAGTGCAAAAACAAAGGAGGAATGAAGAAAGGAAGAAGAAAAGAAGAAGGGAAGAGGAAAGAAGAAGATGAGGAAGGTGCAAGAAGAAAATGAGGAAGAAGTAGATGGGACAGCTGGCAAACGGTCGGCTCCGGTGCGGTGCCTGATTTAATAAATATTTTGTGTAATAATACAATATTGGCGTCCTTATATGTTATTTGGGTCTGTAGATTTCGAAAATAATGGGTTTCAGAACCATCAGGAAATAAATAAAAATAAAAAATTATAATAAAGTAAATAAAAAAATAAATAAAATTTCTTATTGCTTTTTATTTTATAACTTACAAATTTACGTTTTTACATACCTAAGCAGTTAATCACTAAATCAAACCACCTTTCAACCAGCATCCAACCTCCCTTCCTGACCACTCTATGATCTATTGATCTATGATTCAAGGTCATATATTTTTTACTAAAATTTACACGTTTTACAATACCCTAAAGCAGTAAATTCAGTAAATCAGTAAATCATCCATCTACCTTCCTGTCACCCTCCTGACCATCTATTGATCTATTGATTCTATGATTAAGGTCATATTTTTTACTAAAATTGTAGGACGTTTTTACATACCCTAAAGCAGTAAATCACTAAAATCAATACGCCAATCCATTCTAACGGTCCTTGGTCACCTTCCTAAACCATCCTTTGATCTATTGATCTTATTGATCTATTGATTTCAAGTCATATTTGAAGTATCATTTTGGATAAACATACAATAAAAATAAGTGTTCTTTATACACAGATCAATCAATATATGTCACGTAACAAAGTTTTCACATTAATTAAAGCTAAACATAGCATCATATGAATAAGAAAAATAATGTACAACAACAAACTTAGCCCATCTTAGACAGGAATAAATGGTTAACGGTTAACAAAGTTCAACCAACTTAAACCCCAGTAAAGTAACTAACATAGCAACAAAAACGTAACGTTATTCTTACTTTTCAAGCATAACTCTAACATATTAAAGTTAATCTTACACTAAAACAGTAACATTTAGCAAAAATTTATCACAACGTTGGTTAATTATCATACAGACCAACGAATATACTCTAACATATTAAAGTTTCCACATCAATAAAAAGCTAACATAACATCAACTGAACTAAGAAAATAATGCCCAAAGACAAACATAACACATCTTAAGCAGGAATAAGAGTTAACATTAACAAGTTCCACACTTACACCAATAAAGCAACTAATCATGGTATTCAAAACGTACTTTATTCCTTACTTTTTCAAAGCATAACTCCTAACATATGGGGTTAATCTTACATTAACATAGTAATATTTAATCAAAAAATTTAGCATAACCTTTCCTAACTCTCATAATACCTAATGGGTAAGGGCAAACAAAGTACAAGTTGTAGATGATACAGACTTTACCTGTTGGATATGCATGAAAATGTGGGAATTCAGTTCCCAATGACAAGGCACTCTTTTTTTCCTTCAGCTATCAATAAAAGTGCTTGTCCCGGACTGAAATGACCCTTCAATAAGCGTCTCGTCATCTCTTTCACCTGCCATCATTGTCTCCTATATGCACTGTATACTGATGTTTACATAGTATTTCCGGTCAGATGACTGATCATAGCCAAAAGTAAATTGATTCCAATCCTTCATACGAATCCTATCAATAGTCTAAATATTGTAAATATAGCATCAATTGACTTTCTATTAAACAAACCAAGAATGTTTCACATTAATAAAGCTAACATAGCATCATCGATAACTTAGGAAAATAAATGTACACGAACAAACGTAAACACAACTACGCCCTAATTAAACTTTAACATTTAACAAAGTTCCACACATGTTCAATAAATCGAAACATAGTAGGAAGTCAAAACATTTCGTATTTTATAACATAGTAATTTTCATTGAAAAAAGCGTTATATAAATACAGAAAAAACATATAAATCCATAAAAATATAAGTTATTTTAAATATATTAATTCATCTGATCAGTCGAACATAGGATTCAAGTTGGGTACGTTCCTATATATATCTCTCTAAAGATTCAATACCCTTTGAAAAGATGTAAGTATAAATGTCTTCTGCAATCACTAAACCATTTTTCGGCATATGTCGATTCAGCAGCAAATCATTCTCTCATGACAAGAGAGAAGTAAACTCCATCCATAGCTGTATAGTATAAAGCCATTCCCTGTATACAGCATTATAGGGAAACCACATGTTTCGGTGTAAATATCGTAGATTACACGGTGAGCTATATGTATTAAGTCATCGAGTATGTCAACATCGTTAAGATGCGATGTTAATTCGTTTTTTATTTTAAGCAAAGCTGTAATATTTTCAGGTGTTCGAACTGTGAAACCTATACATGTGCGATAGAAGGTCACACAATCGACTGGTTTCCAATATTGGCGTACCTCAAGGGTTTTAATATTGTCACACGACGAGAACACCACGTCTATTCTATTAGAACCACTTATGTGGTCTTCCCAGTTAGATATTTCACTAAACGCTGATCTCTCGGATAACAAACACTTATCCTCTACCCATGCAGCAGCGATTTCGATAATCTTGATGAACCCATCAACACAAACGAATAAAGGTCTATTATTTGACCCTTTGGCAGAAATACAAGCAACGTAACGACTGCCATTTGGTTTACGCTTAAATATAAATGACACATCATTGGGAATAACGAAGCTCCTCGTGAAGATATCAACAACAGATGTAGAGATGCGAGGAGATGTCATCGTGTCAGTACAGTGAAAAAATGGCCTACTGACGGAAATCGTATTCGTAAACAACCCTTATGAGGTAATGAGATTTCTTTCTTTCACCTAATCAGAAGAAAGTTAACAAGAATACAACGCACAACGAACCACATCAGTTCAAAAGGGTATATAATCTCGTGACAACAATAAAAATAACAACAATAACAACAAACAACAACAACAACAGCCAACAATAACATAGTACAAGAATAAGTTCTTTATATACCAGCCAACGAATATATGCTAACGTAGCATTGTTTTCACATTAATAAAGCTAACATAGCATTACCAGAACTAAGAATATATTGTACAATACACAAATCTACAACATCTTAGGCAAAATAAACAACTAACATTTAACAAAGGTCCATACTTAACAGCAGTAAAGTACCTAACACAACATACAAAACGTAACCTATTCCACCTCTTTTTTCAAGCATATCTCTAACATATTCAATGTTAATTTACATTAACAAGGTAATATTTAGCAAATTAGAGTATCATACAAAACATTAAGCAATAGTAAAACCAGGAATATTTTTAGGCTTTCTCTTTTTAGACTACACCCTCCTTTCAGAAAATTTCAACATGAAACATGAAAAGATTTTATGCTTTAACCATTTACATAAAGTGATGCAATACTTATTATATTATTAAAAAAACTGGTAAATCTGGCAACTGCGTTATCACACAGAGGTGGAATTTACAGCACTGTAATGACCTGGGAGCTGAAGTTAGTATATAATCAGTGAGCTACTTCGTGGGGGTATTCATATCATATGCAAGAGGTCAGGGCAAACCTAACATAATTCAACAAAAACTTAATGTGATAAGATTATGGTCTCTGGTTGGGGCGACTGAGGGTAAGATAATCGAAACCATCTCTCCATATTTACAAACTTACCTTACTATGAAATAAAACAGTCAACATTAATCAAAGTACACAAAATTGACCAATCTATAAAGATACGGATCTTTGCACTAATAGAATTGAACTATCATCATCAAAGTATCACTCATCTCGAGTATAACATGCATTTTGACTATGATAAACGTAGACATTAGCAAAATTCTTGAGGGCAAACTACATTCACTCCCAACAAAATCTTAATCCTTAAGCCCTCGTTTCTTCTAACACATCAGCGTCAGTTAACACAGTAATATCATCTTACAAAACTCATCATTTCTCTAGTAAATCAGTGTTCAATTTTCACACGTCATAGTAATATTTAACATAACCTACTTAACTTACGAATAAACAGCTTTCATTAGCCAAGAGTATCTAAAACAACACACTCCGAGAGAAAACCCAATGGGATGCGCCTTGAAAGGGTATGAATCCCGAGAGGGGGGTCACTCCGAAGGGGTGTAAGTGGCATTACCCCTTCCGAAGGAGGTGGTAAGGCCTCAGCCCATCCCCGCCCCCCTTTCAGAAAATATAATTTCAAAACTGTTAGATTAAGCATCAGCGCATCATACAGATTCGATTTGAATAGCAACTGTAAGCACTACTTTGGAGATCACCCCGGAGAGACTGCACTGAAGATCCATCTCGGGGTAACCCTGAGGGGTGTAAGCGCTTACAAGCCCCTTCCAGTGTACCAGATGGATCTCGTGCATCTCTCCGGTGTGATCTCCAATACCTTACAGTGCTTACAGCTGGCTATCAATCGAAATCTGTATGATGCCGATCTGCCAAAATCTACAGTTGTTTGAATTTGAATATTTTTCTGAAAGGGGCGGGGATGGCTGAGGCCTACCCCTCCTTGAGAGGGGTTAATGCCCACTTAACACCCCTTCGGGTGAACCCCCCTCTCGGATTCAATAACCCTTTCAAGGTGCGCATACACCATTGGGTTCTCTCGGGAGGGGGTATGCTTTAGAATACTCTTGGCTAATGACAAGCCTGTTATTCTAAAGTTATGGTACGTTATGTAAATTATTACTATGACTGCTGTGAAATTAACACTGATTTACTTAGAGAAATATGAGTTTTGTAAGATATACTGTGTTATGACTGACGATGATGTGTTAGAACGAGGGCTTAAGGTTAAGATTTGTTAGTATGTTTAGTGTGTTGTCCCTGAAGAATTTTGCTTTATATGTCTACGCTTAATCATATTCAAAATGATGTTTACTCGAGCTGAGTGATACTTTGATGATGATAGTGTCAATTCATAAGTTCAATGATCGGTATCTTTGAAGATTTGTCACTTTTGTGGTAACTTTGATAATGTTGACTGTTTATTCATACGTAAGGTAAGTTTTGTAAAATATGAGATGGTTTCGATCTACCAGTCGCCCCAACCAGAGACCATAATCTTATCACATTAAGTTTTTGTTGAATAATGTTAGGTTTGCCCTAGACCTCTGCTTATGATTATGAATACCCCCTCGAGTAGCTCACTGATTTATATATAACTCAGTTCCCAAGTCTATACAGTGCTGTCAAATCACCTCTGTGTGATACGCAGTTGCCAGATTTACCCGTTTTGTTTAATAAATATAATAAGTTTTGCATCACTTTTATGTAAATGGTTAAAGCATAAAATCATTTTCATGTTTCATGTTGAAATTTTCTGAAAGGAGGGTGTAGTTTAAAAAGAGATAAGCCTAAAAATATTCCTGGTTTTACTATTGCTTAATGTTTTGTATGATACTCTAAAATGCTCGTAAATCCAATGTTGAATGTAAAATTAAACATTGATATGTTTAGAGATAGTGCTTAGAAAAATAGAGTGAATACGGTTACGTTTGTATGTTGTGTTAGGTAACTTTATGCGGCTGTAAGTCATGACCTTGTTTAATGTTAGTTGTTTATTCTGGCGTAAGGTGTGTTAGAGATTTTGTCATTGTACATTATTATTCTTAGTTCTGGTAATGCTATGTTAGCTTTATTAAATGTGAAAACAATGCTACGTTAGCATATATTCGTTGGCTGGTATATAAAGAATTATTTTGGTATTATGTTATTGTTGCTGTTGTGTTTGTTGTTGTTGTTATTGTGTTTTTGTTGTTGTCTACCAAGAATATTATACCCCTTTTGAACTGATTTGGTTCGTGAGTTGTATTCTTGTTTACTTTCTCTGATTGGCTGAAAGAAAGTCTCATTACCTATAGGGTTGTTTACGAAACGATTCCGCAGTAGGCCATTTTTCACTGTACTGAACGATGACATCTCCTCGCATCTCTAAACCTGTTGTTGATATCTTCGAGGAGCTTCGTTATTCCAAATGATGTGTCATTTATATTTAGTCGTAAACCAAATGGCAGTCGTTACGTTGCTTGTATCTGCCAAAAGGTCAAATAATAGACCTTTATTTCGTTTGTGTTGATGGTTCATCAAGAATTATCGACATGCGCTGCTGCAGGGGGAGAGGATAAGTGTTGTTTATCTCGTGAGATCAATCGTTTAAGTGAAATATCTAGAACTGGGAAGACCACATAAAGTGTCTAAAGAATAGGAGGTGGTGTTCTCGATCGTGTGACAATATTAAAACCCTTGAGGTACGCCAATATTGGAAAACCCATCGATTGTGTGACATTCTATCGTACATGTATATGGTTTCACAGTTCGAACACCTGAAAATATAACAGCATTGCTTAAAATAAAAAGCGAATTAACATCGCATCTAACGATGTTGACATACTCGATCGCACTAAGCGTATCAGCTCACGGTGTAATTCTACGAATATTTACACCGAAACTGTTGGTTCCCTATAAGCTGTATACAGAAATGCTTGAACTAACTATCAGCTTTGGCTGAGTTTACTTCTCGTTCTCTCTTGTAAATGAGAATGAAAGTCTGCTTGAATCTACATATGCGAAACATGGTTTAGTGTTGCAAGAAGACATTTATACTTACATTCTTTCAAAGGGTATTGAAATCTTTAGAGAGATATATAGAACGTACCCAACTTGAAATCCTATGTTCGCTGATCAGATGAATTAATATATTTAAAATAAACTTTAATATTTTTATGTATTTATATGTTTTTTATGTATTTAAATAAGCTCTTTTCAATGAAAAATTATATGTTTAAAATACGAAAAACTTGTTTACTTCCCTCGTATGTTCGATTTATTGACTATGTGGTGGAACTTTGTTAATTTAACACGTTTAGTTAGGGCAGTAAGTGTGTTAGGTTTGTCGGTGTACATTATTTTCCTAGTTCATTATGATGCTATGTTAGCCTTATTAATTGTGAAAACATTTTGGTTTGTTAATGAAGTCATTGATGCTATATTACAAGATTTAGACTATGATAGGATTCGATGAGGATTGGAATCATTCACTTTTGGCTATGATCATTCACTGAACTCGGAAATACTATGTAACAATCAGGGTTACAGGGATATATTAGACAATATTGCGGTGAAAGAGATGACGAGACGCTTGGAAGGGTCATTTCAGTCCGGTGACAAGGCAACCTTTTCATGATAGCTGAAGGAAAAAGATGCCTTGTCACTGGACTGAATTCCCAACTTTTTCATGTCAATATCAACAACAGTTTAAAAGTCGTAATCATTACCAACTTACTTTTTGGTTTGCCTTACCATTAGGTATTATGGAGGGTTAGGTAAGGTTTATGCTAAATTTTGTTAAATATTTACTGAGTTAATGTAAGATTAACACCAATATGTTAGAGTTATGCCTTGAAAAAGTAAGAATACGAGTTATTTTTCATTTCATGTTAAGTTGCTTTATCTGGTGTTAAGTGTGGAACTTTTGTTAATGTTGACTGCTTATTCTGCTTAAGATGTGTTATGTTTGTCCTTTGGGCCTTATTTTCGTTAGTTCAGTTGAAATGTATGTTTAGCTTTATAATGTGGAAACTTTATCTATGTTAGGCATACTTTCGATGGTCTGTATGAATAATTAACCAACGTTGTGATAAATTTTTTAGTTAATTGTTACTGTGTTAGTGTAAGATTAATTGTTAATATGTTAGAGTATGCTTGTAAAGTAAGAAATAAGTACGTTTTGTATGCTATGTAGTTACTTTACTGTTGTTTAAGTGTGAAACTTGTTAACGTTAACCATTTATTCACTGTCTAAGATGGGCTAAGTTTGTTGTGTACATTATTTTCTTAGTTCATATGATGCTGATAATCCTTTATTAAGTGAAAACTTTCGTTACGTTGAACATATATTGAATTGATCTTGTATAAAGAACTTGAATTTTATGTTATGTTTATCCAAAATGATACCTGAAATGTGACTTGAATCAATAGATCAAAATAGATCAATAGATCAAGATGGCCAGGAAGGTTACAGGAACGGTAGATGGATGGCGTTTGATTTAGTGATTTACTGCTTTAGGGTATGGTAAAACGTTACAATTTTAGTAAAAACTAAATGTTTAATCAATAGATCATAGATCATAGATGGTCAGGAGGGGACAGAAGGTAAGATGATGGTGGTTTGATTTAGTGATTTTACTGCTTTAGGGTTAGTAAAACGTTACAATTTTAAGTAAAAAATATGACCTTAACAATAGATCAATAATCATAGATGGTCAGGAGGGAGGTTGGATTGTGGTTTGATTGTGGTTTGATTAAGTGATTTACTGCTTTAGGGTATCTAAAAACGTAAATTTGTAATTTTATAAACATAAAAAGAATAGAGAAATTTAATTTATTTTTTTATTTATTATTTATTTTTTTTTATTTATTTCCTATATTTCAAAACCATTATTTTCGAATCTACAGACCCAATAACATATATAAGGACCCCAAATATTGTATCATTACAACAAATATTTAATATATCGGCACCGCACCGGGAGCCGCACCGGTGCAGCTGTCTCCTTTCTACTCCTCTCCTCATTCTTCTTCACTCCTCATTCTCTCCTTCCTCATTCCTCCTTCTTCTTTTCTTCTCCTTTTCTTCATTCCTCCTTTGTTTTTTGCACTCTGTGCTCCTTTTTTCAGTCGGGACCCCTCAATGGGGTCCTAAGACACCCTACCCAGACTTATAACCATCATATTCGAACACTACGACGAACTCTATGACATCGATAACCCTTATAAAGACAGCAATTGGTGTTATACGATTGTTTATTAACTCGGCTCCGCAGTGGCTCCAGCACCCGTGCCGGGAGCCAACTCATCAGTATTCATCATACTCAAGTATCTCTAGAAATTCCAACTCTGAATCCCTCTCACCACACAATTTCAGCCAATTACGAAATCTTCCGATTTTTTTAAAGTGGGGTGGGTCCCTTTCGGAGGACCTCAGGGACGTAACTTCGTCTAGGACGAAGTATCCTCACCATCTAACACACCCAAATTTTACCCGATACATAACTCTAACTACTTTGACTTGGACTACTACTACCTACTAATACACTGAACTCATCTACTTACAGCACTACTACTACTAATTAAGTAATAATAAATAATAACATACACACTCGTTGATTGAAGCGGGGTCGGAACCGCGGCCGGAGCCTGGATCTGAACCCACAAACCGCGCCGGAACCGGAGCCGGAGCTTCGGAGCTGAGTCGAAGTCGGAGTCGAGCCAGAGCAGAGGCTGGATTCGGAGTCGGAGCC
Organism: Trachelipus rathkii; assembly: GCA_015478945.1. Classification (NCBI taxonomy): domain Eukaryota; kingdom Metazoa; phylum Arthropoda; class Malacostraca; order Isopoda; family Trachelipodidae; genus Trachelipus; species Trachelipus rathkii. The sequence goes on from JABUQX010042143.1 coordinate 12,878, forward strand.
AGAGTCGGCTCGAAATTGTGATCACTTCGTGATACAATTTCTCGAAGTAATAACAATAATAATAATTGTGTATGTGTATGCGCACGCGCACTCAGTCTGTGTCTGTCGGTCTGTCTGAACCTTCGGTCTGTTTGACCTCCAAATGATCGGTCGCCCAAACGCTCGTTAGGCCTAAACTCACCACGCAGATCAAAGCAACAAAAGGCGTAAGCGCAATATCGGTGTCCACACCTCGGGGGTGATTCAGCCCTGTCTATATCATCCTACAGACTTTGATAAATTAAAGATCGAAATGACAAAGTATAAATTTAGCCAGGGTTGGCTTGATAATTTCAAAAAGCGTTTTTGCTTTAAAAAATATTCGTATGACAGGAGAATCGACGTCCGCAGATAATGAAGCAGCAAGAACTTTTCCAGATGAATTTATGAAAATAAATGAAGATAAAGGGTAACTGCCTGAACAAGTTTTCAATGCTGATGAAACTGGGCTTCTCTGGGGAAAAAAAAATGCCAGATCGCACATACATTTCTAAAAATGAAAAGCGATGCCCAGGCTTCAAGGCAGCAAAGGATCTTGTGACAATATTATTTTGCTGCATGCAGCTTGCCACTTAATAAAGCCTGGCTTCCTTCATAAGTCAGCAAACCTACTTCGTATGATAGGAAAACACAAAAATCTATTGCCAGTCTTCTGGCAGTCCAATAAAAAGGCTTGGGTCACAGTTGATTTATTTAAAGACTAGTTTCATAAGTGTTTTGTTTCAGAAGTCAAGAGTTACCTTGAAAATAAAGGAATGCAATTTAAAGGGTTGTTAATACTTGACAATGATGGCGGTCATCCAGAAGGGCTTAAAACTGCCAATGAGAAAGAATGTCGAAGTTGTATTTGTTCCAGCCAATACTTCATTCTTCAAGCTTTAGATCAAGTATTGAATCGATGTTTCAAAGCTAATTACTTAAAGATAACATTCACACGGATTTGTAATTTTCTTGATGAGGATTCGAATGCAAACGTCATGAACTGGAGGAGATCTTTAAATATTGCAGACTGTGTAAATTATGTTAAGGAGGCAATTAATCAAATTAAACCACACTCGGTTAAAGCTTGCTGGAAAAATTTATGGAGTGAATGTGTTACAGATTTTCAAGGATTTTCAACTGCAGAAGATGAAGTTGCAAACATTGTTGCAATTGCTCATCATGTTTGTGGTGATGGATTTGACGACCTCCACCAAAAAGAAAAATTTAAAAAATAAAATGAAGGGAATAAGGAGACAGTTAACTAATGATATGTGTAGCTGAAATGTTAATTCAGTTTCTGATTACTTTGATGATGAACGATGAAAAAATGCTGTAGGGTAAATGATTGGGATTTTTTAAATACATTAGGGAACAATGTTTTCATAGAACAAAAACAGCTTAAATAAATTTCATTATCGTCAATAGATCCTTCAATGGAAATGCAGTCTCAAATTAAAAGAGAAATTGAAAAATGATTTAATTAAAACCATATGAAGAAATATTTGGTGAGCTAAAAAGCTAAAGCGTCAATTGCCGATAACGATGTATTTCTCAAAAAATCAGCCTATGCAATCTACAGATTCGGAACCGCCTTCATCTCCCCTTCATCTCCAACTCCTTCAACTTCATTTACATTTTGAAGGAAAATATTTTTGTGTGCAATTGGATTAACTTCAAAATTTTATATTGCAATACTTAGACTATTCAATTAAATATAAAAAAATGTTATCTCCAAATTTATAAAGGTTTATACATTGTATATTTTTTTCACTTAAAAAAACTTTTTTTTTTGTTCAATTTAAGATATGTACAGTACTGTATTGTAATGTAATAAATATCCTACTAATTAACTTAGTCATAAAATATGTTTTATATACTGATTACCTGTAAAATAACATTATATGTACAAATTTATTTATTATTTAAGGATAAATAAAATACTGCTGATATTTTATTCACTTATACAAAGGTAAAAATTTTAAAATTAATGATTTTTCAAGGGAGTTTAAAGTTATATGCAATGTTCGCCTAGAATGCGGGGGGTTACTAACTTCTAACCCCTACGTTCCTACGAGGACACTAATAATTATATATAGTATATATTGATATATATATATAATATATTATATATTATATATATATATATATATAGTAATATATATATATATATATATATATATATATATATATATATATATATGAAATTAGAAACTTGTTAGATGGAATTCTTAATGGAAGAAAGTGCCCAAAAAACTAGATAAACCTATAGAATGAAATATGTGAGGTTAACCTATAATTGCAAATAGTTCGAAGCAAATCTTATCCTATGATATAATATTATATACTTTCCAACAAGTGAATATTCCATTTATGTGCTATAAAAGTTATAAAAAGTAACTACACTACCAATTTTTTCGATAATAGGTAAAAGTACAAATGTGGTTGTATAATTTAGATTAGAACCCAGAAAAAATGATTATAAATGTATACATGCACATATCATTGAATATATTAACAGAGAGGGCAAATTATTTTGAGAAAATGCAAATTTCTCAAAATCAGTAAAGAGTCTTTTTTGAGATTTAGTTACATGGATCTGAAATTAGCTAATAACCTATGCATGTGTGCATATACATAATAATGAATTTCAATAAGGCACCGTAAAGTAATGTAGGGGCAATTGACATACTTTTCTTCCAAATGCATCAATTTGATATGAATGGCTAGATATCTAAACAAACTTGGTGTATGTATAATTGTTTGTATGTTTGCGCTTGAGGTTTTTTTCCACATATATATATAAATATGTTCGAATATGTGAATAGTTCATTATTTACTATAAGTTATAGGGAGAAACAACAGCTTTTCTAGATATATTCAACGGGCGCGCAAATAAAATAACCAATTTGAGATTGCGTTATATAATATATATATATATATATATATATATATATATATATATATATATATATATATATATATATATATATATATATATATATATATATATATAGAGAGAGAGAGAGAGAGAGAGAGAGAGAGAAAGATCTAATAATAATAATACAATAATAATAATAATAATAATAATAATAATAATAATAATAATAATAATAATAATAATAATATAATAAATAAAAATAAAGAATATTAATAATAATAATAATAATAATAATAATAATAATAATAATAATAATAATAATAATAATAATAATAATAATAATAATAATAATAATAATAATAATAATAATAATAATAATAATAATAATAATAATAATAATAATAATAATAATAATAATAATAATATTATCTAATAGTATCTAAATAATAATTTCTAATAACATCTTCAATCTTATCACTACCAATAGCTAGACTCTTCTAAAGAAAATAGGAGTTTCCCTCAGTTGCTTTGCCTGGAATCGATATTTCCTCAGATAGTATCTCTTGTACTTCAAAAATATTTCGTGTTGATCGTTGATTCCCTCATCAATGTCCGAATCTTAGTTATAATAATATTAGCCAACAATTTCTTTGCCAAAATTTCTCTTGTTTTATTTTATTGTTATGGGGTTTAATTCATTCTTAATGCAGATTTGATCCAGAATTTTATTCATTTTCTTTTCGCAAGGGTTAGGATTGTCAACATCCATTACTTCATAGCAGAGCTCCATGCACCTTAATGACAGTGTTACAGTTCATTAATCTCTAATAATTATACATAGCTATTTTTGTTATTATTATATGTTTGGTATATATATATATACATATATACATATACTATATATATATACAGATACAGTTGTTAGCAGTTAGCAGCAGTATATTAGCATATATAAAGATATGGGCTACATATATTGTTAAGTTGGTTATTGCTATGTTGGTGTTATATATACATATATTATATATATATATATATATCTAGAAAGTATATATATATATATATATATATATATATATATATATATATACGATATATTTTCTTCTATTATATCATAATAATGGGCCTATTTCTAAATATGTCTGGATAGCTTGCAAATTTGGTGTATTTACTAATTTTTGTATATTTACATGTGAATGTTTTTCACATATGTATATAAAGTGAATAGTTCCTTAAGCACTGTAAGTAATGGAAAAAATCAATAGCTTTTATTGATTTATACCAGAGAGAGCCAAAAACCCTTTATGAAATTGACTTATATCAAAATGGTATATATATATATATATATATATATATATATATATATATATATATATATATATATATATATATATATATATATATATATATATATATATATATATATATATATATTGATATATATTATATATAGATATATATATATATATATAGTTATATATATATATATATATATAAAGAAAGATATATATATAATATATATAAGTTATATATATATATATATATACATATATATATATATATATATAAATATATATATATATATATATATATATATATATATATATATATATAGAGAGAGAGAGAGAGAGAGAGAGAGAGTCATTATTTGTAAATGCGAAACTAGAAATATTTGTGCAACTAAGCTCTTTATAAGGTAAAAATAGCTTTAAATTTTCTATTAAGTATGAAATAAGTATAAAGGTTTGCATTTAAAATTTTTTTTTTTTGTTTTAGCCAAGGAATCTGAAACTTATGGAAGGAAGAAAAGAGAAAGACTACCTAATGAAAAAAGATTTGTATTAGTGCATTTTTTTTTATAAATTTTTGTTTTTGTTTTTGTTTTTGCCAAGGAATCTGAAACTTATGGAAGGAAGAAAAGAGAAAGCCTACCTAATGAAAAGAGAAAGCCTACCTAATGAAAAGATTTGTATTACTGGCATGAAAGGGCTTAGATAAATTACAATACATTAGTTAGAGAAATGGCATAGTTAATGCATTTATTTTAAGTTTGATTAAATAGGACATAATTATATTATTATCTCTTTGTGAATTAAATGTGGCTCCAAAAGGAGCCTTTTATAAGGTATTAGAGAGTTTACTTCTTTTCAGTCTTCTTGGGAAGCAGAACTGCCTGAATGTTTGGCAGAACGCCCCCTTGAGCAATGGTAACACCAGAAAGGAGTTTGTTTAATTCCTCATCGTTTCTGATGGCAAGTTGAAGATGACGTGGAATGATTCTAGTTTTCTTGTTATCTCTAGCTGCATTACCAGCCAATTCAAGAACTTCTGCAGCCAAATACTCCATTACAGCAGCAAGGTAGACTGGAGCTCCGGCGCCAACACGCTCAGCGTAGTTTCCTTTTCTCAAAAGACGGTGAATACGTCCAACTGGGAACTGAAGACCTGCACGGCTAGAGCGAGTCTTAGACTTGGCCTTCACTTTACCTCCCTTTCCGCGACCAGACATTTTTCACTTTGAAAATTGGATAAAAGCTGAAAAATAAAATTTAGAGTCAAAATACATAAAACATTTTATAGAAAATTGTAGAACTTATGTACATTTATAGGTAAAAGTTGGAAAAAAATGATCCGGAGATAAAAAGAAAGGTAGTCTTTTGATAAAAATGTTATGTTCTAAACCTATTAATTTAATTGGAAGCAAAATTTCCTAAATAATTTTTTTTTTAATTAAAAGAGCTAATTGAAAATTACGTTGTTAATTAAAATATGATTTTAACTTAATTTACAGTATAAAATAATTGATTAAATTTGATCTTTGGGTGCAAAATTTAATTGTTTACCATTTTATTTAGTTAAAATACTTATTTTTGAAATTTGTGTTGTGCTTATGGTATCCATGGAAGTATAAGTAGCGGTCTGTTTAGCGAGAAACCTGATTTGAAACTGCTTCAATTGGGAAACTATGGCTCGTACAAAGCAAACTGCAAGAAAGTCTACCGGAGGGAAAGCTCCTCGCAAACAGTTGGCGACGAAGGCTGCTCGCAAGTCTGCTCCAGCGACTGGTGGAGTGAAGAAGCCTCATAGGTATCGTCCCGGTACCGTAGCTCTTCGTGAAATCCGTCGTTACCAGAAGAGTACCGAATTGTTGATCCGCAAATTGCCTTTCCAACGTTTGGTTCGAGAAATTGCCCAAGATTTCAAGACCGATCTTAGGTTCCAGTCTTCAGCTGTAATGGCTCTTCAGGAGGCTTCCGAGGCATACCTCGTAGGTCTCTTCGAAGACACCAACCTGTGCGCCATTCACGCGAAGCGAGTTACTATAATGCCAAAGGACATTCAACTAGCCCGAAGAATTCGTGGAGAGAGAGCTTAAAAAATGAAATAGATCTACAGGAAATAAAGGCCCTTTTTAGGGCCACAAAATTTTACTAAAGAGATAATAATTAGACTTTATGAAGATTTATTTTTATTAATATTATTTCTATATTTGCCTATTTTAATTGTTAGATAATGGTGCGTTAGAATTTTGTTCTATAGGTGGAAAAATGATTGAAAGCAGGTAATAATTGTGTAAAGTTAGCGAAGCGGTATAATATATGAAGAATCTTATAACTTTCACACGAAAAGATGTTTGAAATTATTGCGGTGTTTGCTTATAAGATTTGTCTATTGTAGCGTTGAGTTAGAATATTGCAAGGGTAATTGACTCTGTCCTGCCTTGAAGTTAAGCTGTACTTTGACTCCTTTCTTTGTTTAGACGTATTTGTAGGCTTATGTGCGTATATATACATACAGCCGTCCTTATCAATTGGAGGAAAGAAAAATTAGGTAATAAATTTGTATTTACTTTTTAAATGACAAAATACAAATAATTAGTTATAAGTATCAAAAGTCTGGTGTTATTGATAAATAAATATATAATAAAGATCAAATCTTTAAATACATAATATATATATATATATATATATATATATATATATATATATATATATATATATATATATAATGCATATATATATTTATGTTTGAGTAAATAGGATATATATATGTCTCAAAAAGTCATGTTAATTAAGCTAAATTTTGGGCATTAATTCATTATCTCTTTAGTAAAGTTGTGTGGACCTAAAAAGGTCCTTTGGTCGAAAGTAGTTATTGAGAATGATTAACCTCCAAATCCGTATAGAGTTCTTCCTTGTCGTTTAAGAGCATAAACAACATCCATAGCTGTAACGGTCTTCCTCTTAGCATGTTCAGTGTAGGTAACTGCATCTCTGATGACGTTTTCAAGGAAAACTTTGAGTACACCACGAGTTTCTTCGTAAATCAAGCCAGAGATACGCTTGACGCCACCTCGACGAGCGAGACGACGAATAGCTGGTTTGGTGATACCCTGGATGTTATCACGAAGAACTTTTCTGTGACGCTTGGCGCCTCCTTTCCCAAGTCCTTTACCTCCCTTGCCACGACCAGTCATGATTGAATATTAACTTTTCGTACTTAGAAACGAAACGAAATGAATAAAGACTTTACAAGACTCGTACTTATATACAAGTTCCCCCAACGGAAAAGTGCTTTCTCACCCTTTTTACATGTTGAATTGATATAAGAACTCTTTGAAAATTGCTATACAAATTGTATGCAGTTGGAAATTTTCATAAGAAAATTCAAACACGTTTATTCCATAAAAGATGTAAATTTTATAACGATGATTATATAAAGAAAGATGGAGTCTTGTTTGAGTTGATTTTTATTATTTTCTTTAAAATGACTACCGAAACGATCGATAGAAATTCATATTTTTTGCATTCTGTAAAAACACAACAAATTAAAAAGTTAAAATACGCGTACGTACCTTTGATAAAATATGTTAAAATCTCTATCTTGTTACTTAAAGTTTGTGCATTTTATATAAAATGCCAACTCTACTCGAAATGCTATATCATTTCTTGTTATATACGCGAGGGATTGTATACGCTATGGCTCCCAAAACTTCAAGCAAGGCCGCAAAGAAGGCTGGAAAAGCCCAGAAGTCTATCTCGAAAGGAGACAAGAAGAAAAAAAAGAGGAGGAAGGAAAGTTACAGCATTTACATCTACAAAGTATTGAAGCAGGTTCATCCTGATACAGGAGTCTCTTCAAAGGCCATGTCCATTATGAATTCTTTCGTTAATGATATTTTCGAAAGAATTGCTGCCGAGGCTTCCCGCTTAGCTCACTACAACAAGAGATCCACCATCACTTCCCGGGAAATTCAAACTGCTGTCAGACTCTTGCTTCCTGGAGAATTGGCAAAACACGCCGTCTCCGAGGGAACCAAAGCCGTCACTAAGTACACTTCATCCAAGTAAATAGGCATCTATAACTAACTATAAAGGCTCCATTTGGAGCCACAAATTTTAATAAAGAGATAACAACCATTTTATAAATATTGCTACTTATACCAAATATTTTTACTAGATCAGTTGAATGGACCGAGATAATGATAAACATTGAAGTGAGTCAGATAGATACACAAAGAAATGATATCCAAAATGTCGAGCGAGAGAATGGGTTTCAACCAGAAATAGTTTCTTAAATTCAATAAGAGGATTAATATTTTTTAAAAAGTAAATAACCCTACGTGTATTAGAAGTAATAGCTTTGAACCTCATCGTTTTATGTCCCAAACATATAACAGATTTCAAATCGCAATATGCTCCTAATTTAACTCAGACTTCCATCTTTTCTTAATCTTATTACTTCATTTCATGTTACACACAATAATATTATAAAATATATATATATATGCTATATATATATTATTATTATATATATTAGTTGTTATATATATATGTTATTGCTATATATACATATATATATATAAAGAAAGATATATATATATATATATATATATAGTATATGCCATATAAGTGCTATATTTAAATTTAAATAATATAAATACATATATATATATATATATATATATATATATATATATATATATATATATATATATATATATATATATATATATATATATATTTGTTAGAAATTGTCATTAGTGTATATATATGTATATATATATATATATTTATATATATATATATATATATATATATATATATATATATATATATATATATATATATATATATATATATATATAAACTCAGTTTGTAAAATATAGGTAATTGAAAGGAAATAGTCAAAACGATTTGCAAAGTATCTAGAAATAATTAATATATTATTTTCCGAGATCTTATTGTTTTGAAATTATTAAATATCATATTTTATCGACATTTTTCCTTTGGCAGCGTATATATCTGTAACTCTGTATCTCATCATTTAGAGATGCAGGAGCTCAAAATACGCGGTTTACGTTTAAAACTCTATAACATAGAGAAGTTTAAGAGTATTTAAAAAAATTCGCATAACAGCCGCTATAGCAGGATCTATAACAGTGAGACGCTTGAAACTAGTGAATATTACAATATATGTAAACAACCTTTCCCAGAAATAGTTAATTGTATAGTTCTCATGTAATACTCCTATTTATTGTAATATTTAGTTATTATTTATTATTTTTTGTAGGAAAATTTTAATGGTGGTGGTTTTAAGCACCCCAAAATGATTATATTAATATATATAAAATTAGAAACTTGTTAGATGGAATTCTTAAGGAAGAAAGTGCCCAAAAAAACTAGATAAGCCTATAGAATGAAATATGTGAGGTTAACCTATAATT
>JABUQX010042143.1:27500-30000 GCA_015478945.1 Trachelipus rathkii
AACAAATTTTATATCAAAATAAAGTTTAATCAATGTTCTTTCCATTTGTGTAAATGTGTCTTTCAATTATTAAGAAGAAATCTGCAGAAATAAATGGTTTAGTTTATTGTCAACTAACACAATACTTTCTCGATTTTAGATCAGTTCCAAACTATCATACAAAATAATATTAGATTATATAAATTACTTTAAATATATTAAAAACTAAAAATGTATAAATTGTTTAGAAATGTTGGTCGATTTATGCTTAAAAATAATTTCATAAAACAGTAAAATATATTAATTCAAGCTCAGTAAAAATAAAGTTTCAATGGCCGTAAGAAAAGCATTCCCTAAAAATTTAAATAAATTTTGAAATAAGTTTCTTCCATAATATATATATATATATATATATATATATATATATATATATATATATATATATATATATATATACATATATATATATATATATATATATTATATAAAGAAAGAAGAGTTATATATATATATATATATATAGATATATATATATATATTTATATATATATATATGTTATTATATATTATATACATAGAGTATGAGTAGTAGAGCAGAGAGAGTATATTATGATATATATGAGCATATTGTTACATATGGGAGAAAGATACAAAGAAGGATGTATATATATATATATAATGATAAAGATATATATTATATAAGTTATATGATGGGAGAAAAAAATATTTATAGACATCTATATATTTTATTATTATATATATATATATATATATATATATATATATATATATATATTAAGTTATATATATACATATACATATATATATTATTATTGAGCAGCTATATATGAATATATGTTGATATTTATTATTACATATATATATATATATATATTATTATACATATGTTATATACATATTATTACATACATATGTATAAGTAGTACAAATTTCATTCTTTGGGACAATCAACCGTAGCTCCGCCCCCTTTTTGACCTTTTTGGCCTTGACCGCTGGTCATTTTGACCAACGGTATTTTTACCTGCCCTGACCTTGACCTTTTTGGGCCCAAATTTTTACCTGCCCTTGACCTTTGGGCTTGACCTTTTGGCAACCTGAATTTTTTTACCTTAACTTTTTTTTGTGCCTTGACCTTTTTGGAGAACCCTATTTTTTTTTGAGAACCCGGATTTTTGAGAACCCGGATTTTTTGAGAACCCGATTTTTGGAGAACCTATTTTTTGAGAAACCTCTTTTTTTTTTTTTTTTTTTTTTTTTTCGATATTTTTTCGTTAGTTATTTTTAAGTTTGTGTAGTTTATTTTATTCATGTTCTTTATTTATTTAATGGTGTCAACCTTGTTGTTTTTTCTTTGCGTGTCCGCTATTTTGTTTTATATTGCGTTTTGGCAGAATTATCAACACTATAAATTTAATCGTCGCTTTGCTCGCTCGAATCAATTTACCTGTCCAAGAATGCTTCGTGCTTTTTAACAAATTCCAAACACTCCACTGGGTCTTAAATCGTCACATAGCAAAGGCCAGGGAAGACTGGAAACTACTCTCAGCAAAGAACCACTGGTGCTGCACCACACTCAAAATCACGCTGGACCGTTTTCTTGGGCAGCCGTATCCCTGTTTTTTTTATAACTCCATCTACCTTCATGGTCCCTCAACTGAAAGATTTCAGCTATTTTCACGTAGGATCATGAATGTATTTTTAATATCCACGAATGCACTGCATAGACACACTTACACTCACCCTATACACACACACACCCTTTATCACCCCAGTCCATCCCTCCTACTCCCGTCTCCATTCACCGGTATTCTACACCCCCACTCATCTGTGACTTGGCATCTCTGCCTGTGCCTCCAAGAAGGTCACCTCCCAATCCCCATACTCATAAATCTCAATGAACCCATGAATCCTAGCAGCAGATGAGCTTTCACCTTCGGCCTTCTTTCACCATCTATATATGCTGTGTTTTATGCACGCAATCGTGTATATATACATGTATATATATATATATATTATGATATATATATATATATATTATTATTATATATAATATAAATATATTATTGTGTATATATGTTATTATTAGAAGAAAGTATATATATTGGTATAATATGCATATATATATATATGTATTATTGTTATATATATAGTTATATATATATATTTATATTATTACATTATTATTGTTATTATTATTATTATTATATATATATATATATATATATATATATATATATAGTTATATGTAGAGAGGAAAGATATATATATATATATATATATATAGCATATTACATATATACATATTATTATTATATATACATATATATACTGCTATATACATATATATATATATATATAGCTCTTGTACTCTCTCTGGAAGGCTCACAGGTATCTCTGAACCCCTGAGCCTTAGTTAATGCCTTTTCCACTGCTCGGCCTTTATGTCACGCCAGCCAATGGTATACATAACAGACGTTTCAGCATACATAGTATGCATCAT
>JABUQX010042143.1:32500-35498 GCA_015478945.1 Trachelipus rathkii
TTATTATTTAGAACACACACACACACACACACAGTATCACAGACACACACACACACACACACACACACTTACACTTATACACACACACACATATGACACTTATACACACACACATTCACTATGACACTTCTACACACATACCCATAGACCCTTACATTTACACTTATACACACAGGACACACTTTTACACTTCTATACACTGATCTGCCCAGACACTTATACACACACATCTCACTGTGGTGGCACTTACATTTACCCATGGATACTTACATTTACACTTTTACACAAACACACACACACACACACACACACACACACACACACACATTCACGTCACACACAGATTTACTTTACACACACAGATTTCCATTTTACACACACAGATTACTTTACACTCACACACAGATTTACTTACAGCACAGATTTACTTACACTCACACACAGATTTACTTACACACACAGATTTGCTTACACACACACACACACACCCGCACCCACACACACGCACACTCACTTACACATATAACGTATAATTTATTAAAACATTTTTATGTTTTAATTAAAACACCGTACATTTACATTACTCATTCAAATATAACTAAAATATTTACAAAGCCAAAACTTCTATAATAAACCATTATCTTTGAACAAAGAATTTATTATTAACTGTTAATACTTTTTTGTTTATAAATTTTATAACTATTAAGTTTTAAAATAACTTTTACTTTACTAAAATTTTATGAAATCTTATTAAAAACATATATTTTACGTACCTTGTGCAATAAATCAAACAGTAGTTTAGTACTTCTCTAAGTATGCACTTAGCCTATTGATCTTACGGGCTATTATCATTTTTAAATATGTAATGCAGCAAAATGGTTTTCGCTGCAGATAACATGCTTAAGTTGAATGGCGCCTAAGTTTTATTTGCAACAATTATCAATTGTTATTTAGCTCGCCTCGATGTTAACTGTACAAAGTTTTTTAAATAATTCTCTGGATTTTTATACAGTCTATGCAGCTATTGATACTAACACGACAAATTCAAGCACCCACGAAGCCTTCAAAATGTGTTGAAATGGTCCGCTTACTCTGGGCCTAGCCAGTGACACAGGTCGCAGGTCGTGCACAATACAGCAGGCTTACTTAGTCTAAATTTAGGATGGTTTTGTAGCCCCATGGCCGATTTGGGCTTAATAACAGGTCAAAAATTCATATCAAAGAATCACTGTTACGCCACATCTTTGCAACATAGGAAGACCTTTAAGCACGCTGGGTTTCATGATATTGGTCGGAGTAATCCTTGCCTCATGACATAAAATATCGAGAACTACTTTAATGTGCCTTGAAATAACCCTTGTTTCCTTAAATTAAGGTTTGAGCAGGCGCCATGAGCAGCCTGATTTCCAGCAGTGCCGAGACAGTAGTAGTATCATATTTATACAAAGATAGTGTTATTGAGGAAAGGTCAATACATTACTCTCAGAACAGATAATGGTTATTCACTAGATATTTAGCGGTAGATGAACGTGTGGACCGACGCATGAACCACCTGCGCTATTACAGCAGTTGTTAAGGTTATATATGTATATATATGGGTTATATATATATATTAGTTATATATATATATACATATATATATATACATATTATATATTATTACTGTAGCAAGTTGCTGGTTATATGTTAATTAATTAAAGATCTCATCATCTCGCGCTACATATATATATATATATATATATATATATATATATATATATATATATATATATATATATATATGTAAATCGTTGCAGGGTTTATGCGTCGGTTCCGCACCGGTTCGCGCTTGCGGGCGCTCTTGTGTTTTGCTTCACGTGATCTTCCTATAAATCTAGTGAATTAGTTATTATCTATTCTAGTGAAATTAATAATTATTCCTCAATGTAAGTATTTATTATAAATATGATATACACTTAGTAAAAATAAAAAACACACTTTTAATACAAATCAGATAACTTGTGCACCGCTTAACAGCTAAAATGACTATGATTTTAAAATGAGTTGGGTCTAAAAGATAATAAAACACACCTGCTCAAATACAAGTTTAAAGAACAAAGTTAATTTTCAAAAGATATCGATAAAATACCACCAATCACATATACGAGGTCAGTATAGAGATAAGTACAGATTACCTGACTAATCACAAGCAGGAAAACATTTTTCTTTCATTAAGCAAGTTAAAGGATCTTACTGACATCCGCATGCTTCAAAGTTTCCAGAAATATATTTATAAAAATAAATAATAAATAACAATTAGATTCTTGTCTATACTGGAATTACCTTTGACCTGGTATTAGGCTTAAATCAGCATGGGATATAAAAAGGCTTATCCTAAATTTATCCTAAATTTAAGCCTAACGTAGTTATTGGTGTCACATTTTATGAAAAGCGTCGGTTTGGAAATATGGTTTTGACCTGGTAATAGCCCAAATCGCCCCGTAAGTGCCAAAAAAAAAAGGTATTTATCCAAATTTAGCCAGCGAAGTTATTATTTTCAAACACATTTTACAGAGAGAGCTCAGTTTCGTATCTGTAAGGAGGGCTTGCTGTGCTTTCTCGTGTTGGTACGTCAATGTACATAGATAATAATAAAGAAAAACCCGAATTCTATTTAAAAACTTTGAAATATTTTTTTCCCGAATATCGGAGCTGAATAATATAAATGTAAGTGGATAACAATTGTTATTTTTAAATAAAAACTTAGAATGATTTTTAATAAAATACATGTTATGTTAGTAAAGAAGAACTTATTTTTGTTATTTTTATACTTATTACATGGCTAAAGATAACGTAAGTAAGTCAATGGAACAAAACGTGGCATAGCTTTGTGTTAGAGAGGTGCTAGGGGCTGACCTTAATGATTTACTGATTGAAGCGGCACGAAAACGCGGTGCTAAAGCCACGTGATATTAAATGAAAATCGTTAAACACCCAAACGACTGAACGAAGTACAACA
>JABUQX010042145.1:0-19878 GCA_015478945.1 Trachelipus rathkii
TGGTGAGCAGCTGGGACAAATGTCTGAGTTTCAAATATATTTAGGATATTATGCTGGATGAAAATGAGAACGGTTGATGCAGAGTGTTTATGGAAAGTTGTGAATGGAAGAAGGATGGGCTGGGCAATAATCCTAGTGGACGCAAATGGAAATAAAGTTCTGTGTTGCCCGCTAGGGTCTTACATACGGTATGCTATTACCTGTGCTAATGATATACTAGTGAAGACTATGGTCTGCATGGAATAAGATTGGTACAGATATAAAAGTATAGATATAGGAACTTCTGTGGTGAGCTACACGGCATTTTTGATGGCGTTGCTCCTGGTAAAGGAAGTAACCAACCAAAGATAAAAACCACAGCCAAGCATGGCACAAGGATGCTGTTGCGATAATTTGCAATAATAAGACGATGCAAAATTTCACTCACGCCAGGACTCGAATCATCGACAACGAGCGTCGCCGTTAGGACAATGTTCAGAGGCTCTACCACTAGTCGATCTGCCACTCCAGAAAAAGAAGGCGTATCTCGGAACAGTTTTCCAATTATACTCCTGCTTCGAATCACGCTGCGTTTGAAACATCTGTACTTATTTAAATCGCATAGAAGGTACTTTTAACCCCCTACTGAGGCTACACAGCATTTCTGCTAGTTTGCTCCCGTGTACAGGAGACACCAACCAAAGTCAGGCCACCCCGACATGGACATCATTCTTGTTGCGCTAAATTTGCAATAATGAAGTGGAGTTTATCTTCCCCCACGAGGACGTAAGCTACGCTGATCCGTCAAACAACAGCCCTAACGTCACCGATATAACCAAAGTACATTAAGTTCCACCACTAGTCCGATGCGACACCACAAAAAATAAGGTATCTCTGCTACAGTTTGTCAAGTTGCCTGCTTCGTATCTCTGCCTTTATGAACTCCGATAACTTATTTGAAATCAAGAAAGTGGATGGAACGCCCGCTTTGAGTACACGGCATTCTCTGGGGTTGCTCCTGGGTTTGACAGAAAGCAACCGACCAAAGTCACAGGAACGCCGACATCGCACAACAATGCTTGTTGCGGACAAATTGCAATTGCATAAATAAGACGAAGAAAAATTTGCACTCGAACAGCCAGGGACTCGAAACCACTCGACAAAGTGCCCGTCGCAACCGTTAGAAGAATGTACGAGGCTCTACCACTATTGAGATCCGGCCTCCCCAGAAAAAAGAAGCATTTCTCGGCACTTGTTCAAAGATCTTGCTTCGATATCAAACTGCTCTTGAAACTCGAAGATATTTATTCAAATACCATAGAAGGGGGTTGGAACACCCGTTGCCTGGGGTCAAACCGGCATCTGCTAGTTTGCCTACCCATGTTACAAAGAGCAACCAACAAAAAGCTCAGCACGCCCGATAAATGGGCACAACATGGCTTGTTGCGGACAAATTTTGCCAGGTATTAGATAAGACGAAGAAAAAATCTTCACTTCGCGCCAGGACCGAACCATCGGACAACCATGCGTCGCTGTATAGAACAAACATGTACAAGAGGTTAAAACCAACGTAGGCAGATCCATACCCCAGAAAAGAGAAAAGAAAATATTCGTTACAGTTTTTAAGGTTTCCTGCTTCGATTCAACTGCTTTTGAAAACTTCAGATACTTAATTAAAATCCACAGTAGATGGTGGAACCCCTTCATGGGGCTACACGGCATTACTTACAAAGGTTGCTCAGGTAACAGGGACCAACCCGACCAAGTTCAAGAACGCCAAACAGGGCAACACAGCTTCTTACAACAAATTTGCAATAAAAACGAAAAGAACAAAAAAATTTCGCCGCGCCAGGACTCGAACATCGACAACAGCGCCCCGCCGTTAGACAAATAGTACAAGTAGGCTCTACCACTAATCCGATCGGCCTCCCCAGAAAAAGAAAAGGGTTAATTACAAAACATCTCCTGCTTGATGCATGCTTTGAAACTCGACACTTACTAATCACAGAAGGTTATTGGCAATACTTTGCTGGGGCCTACACGGGCATTCTTCTGAGTTGGCTCCTGGGCTTACAGAGCAACCGCACCAAAGTCAAGGAACGGGCGACAAATTAGCGCACAAGATGCTTGTTGCGACAAATTGACAATAATAATTTAAGACAGAAAAAAAATTCACTCGCGCCAGGACTCGAACCCTCGACAAGATGCGTCGCCATTAGAAAGTACAGGAGGCTTCACCACTAGTCCGATCCACCCTCCCCAGAAAAAGAAGATCCATCTCGAAAGTTTCAAATCTCCTGCTTCGATATCACAGCTTTGAAACTCAATAACTTACTTAAATCCACAGAAGGATATTTGGACCCCCTATCTGGGCTACAACGGCATTTTCAGATGTGTTCATGTGTATACAGGAACAACCGACTCAAAGGTCAAGGAACGCCGCACATGCGCACAAAAAAAATTTACGGCTTGTTGCGATTAAATGGCAAATAATAAGACGAAAAAAGAATTTCCTCGCGCCAGGACCTCAACCAATCGAACACAGCTTGCCGTATAGAACAATTACGGTAGGCAATCTACCACTAGTCCGATTGCACCTCCCCAAAAAAGAAGCATTTCGGAAGAGGTTCAAATCTCCCACTTCAATAATCACTATGCTTTGAAACTTCGCGAGCATATATTTAAATCCACAGAAGGGTGTTGGAACCCCCTCTTGGGCTACACGGGCATTTTTCAGGGTGCTCATGGTTCACAGAGCAGCAGATCCGACCAAAGCAAGGATTGCGCCGGACATTGCGGCACAACTGCCAGGTTATTGTTTGAAATTGAGAGGTTATGATTAAGCAAAATGAAAAAAAAAACTGGACTAATCTTGAATGCAAATAAGACAGAGGTTATGATAGTGATCAGAAAGGAAAGAAAAGGGTTAAGGGTGTAGTTTGACGGGAGGGGAGTTAATCACGCCGAAAAATATAAATACCTATAGGGATATATTTGGAAAATGAGGGAAAAGCAGAAAAAATTACAATTAGAACTGAAGAGTATGGAACAACTCTGCACCCTATCATAAGTAACAGAGAGATAAGAAGAAAGGTGAAGAAGGTAATCTTCGAAGTATGTTGAAATTTATACAGCTGTAGTGTCTTTAGTGGGGGACGCATAAGCAAGCTGGCAACTTTTACCACACAGAAATAGACTTTCAACTGAGACTAAAATGCATTTCTATATTTGCGCTATAATATAATTTGCATATCTTAAACTAGGAATATTAAATTAACACTTCATTAACCTTATTAAAAGGAATAAATGACATATATTAACAATGAGTTATGGTTGAGAATTTTTTATTCCTTAAAACAGAACAAATACATCTGTTTAAATCCACATGTTAATATATAATACAATTTTCAAGCATTTTGCATGATTATTTTTTGTCATATTTTCAAAACTTATAAACAATAAAAAAGATCACGATTAATACAAATATCTTGCATAATTAATTAAATAAAGTGTTAATAGTGCAAGCAAATATATATAAAGACTACTATCACGATTAATAAATTTCAATATCAAATACATTTTAAATATTAAAAATCTATTATTACATGTATTAAAAGGATCCACCTTTAAAATTAAAAAAATCTCTCAATTATAAACAACTTTAAATTTATTTCATTATTTCTTGCACTTATATAGGAAATTAAAGCTAAATATTTCTATAGCAGATAAAGGAATAATCCTGTATAAAGATAAAATATTTGGACATTTAAAAAAATATTTTAATTACTTAAAAAATAATAATAATAATAATAATTCGACTAGAGGGTCTTCAAAAGTGGTCAGATCGGAGACAGAGATGGTGCCTAATCACATACTGCACACGTGCCCCGCACAACGCGCGCACACAGCACACACACTCACACACACACACACACCTGCACACACACCAGGTCACATTACACAACCTAACACACACACCAACACACACCTACACACTACACACACACACACACCAACACACACAGCAGCACACACACAATTCACACACATCAACACACACACACACACACACATCACACACACATCACACACATACACACAAGATAGATATAATCATTATATATATATATATATAATATATAAATATATATATATATATAATAATTATATATATATGATATAATATATATATATATATAATAATAATATTATCGCTTTCGTGAAGATCCTTCTAATTATCATCAATGTTAATTCGCTACATTTACAATGCAACGCTGCCCTTCATCACAACTAGTCGCATCATTTTGAAGCAATACAATCGCTTCATAATAACTCCGTTGTTTTAGTTAACACGAAACACACACACACAGCACACACAACACACGCTACACACACACCCGCACACATCTGTAAAGAAATATACTACTTATATATATATATAGTATATACTAATAGAGATATATATATATAATATATATATATTAAATAGTAGATATATATATATATACTAAAATTTCGATCATATAAGCCCATAGCTTTTTGTGAATAAGGAATGCCTTTTAAAATAAAAAAGAAGATAAAAAAACCAAAAAAGCCGCCCCACAAATTTGCTTTAAAGATATTGCTCATCTTGCACAATAACCTCCTTACATATAAATATTATATCTAGCTAAATTTATTTTTAGTCATTAGAATTAGAATTATTAGAATATTAGAATTTTATTGATTAAAAAGTTTTCACCCCATTCCATAGATAAATATGATACTAAAAAGTTAGAATTTATTGATTAACAAAACTAAATCAATAATATAATAATAATAATAATTAAACATAATAATAATAATAATAATCAATAATAATAATTCAATAATAACTAAATAATAAAATAAAATAATAATAATAAATAAGTAAGAAAAAAATAAATTATCCTTAATTAATATTTAAGCTCTTATTATTCTGAAGGCTTCTCTAAAAGGTGGTAACTTCCAATGCTCATACGTAACGCGACTGAGTCACGAGGCATAGGGTAGGTGTTCGATCTCTTCGTCTGGATTCCTAGATAGTTAACCTAGTGAAGAGTGCCCTTCCCTCCTTGAAAGAGCGTATACTCATTGAAGTGAAATATGTTTTGCGCGAATTGACTTAATAAAATAATTAAAACATATTAAACTGCATTGAGACACCTAGTCTGAACAAATAAATAAAACAGTGGAGAACGTTTTATACACGACACACACCTCTCAAGCAAATATATATATGTATATTATATATATATATATTATATATATATATATATAGTATATATACATATTATATAAATATATTATAATAAATAATATATATTATACATTATATAGTATACGTGATATATATAATAGTATATATATTTATATATTAGATATATAGAATATATATCTAGCATATATATATATATATAATTATTTATAATATATATATATATATATATATATTATAATATATATATAATATATATATATATAATATATAAAACGGTATGTATTATATATATATATTATATATATATATATATATAGATATATTAATATACGGTATATATATATTAATATATTAATATATCCTATCTATATACTGTATAATATATATATATATATGATATAATATAGAATAATATATAATATTTATAATAATAAGTCAAATACAAATATATATTATATATATATATATATAATAATAAATATACTATATATATATATATATATATATAATATAATATACTATACATATATTATATATTATATATATATATAATATATATATTATAGAAACATATCTGGTTTACCCCATTTCCTAGAAGGCAATATATACGCACATTAATAATATAGTGTATAAATCATCTCTTACTGATGCTTATTTTATCTATTAAGCTATGATGTTATTTACAGGATGATAGTCTCAAAACTAATAGGGACGAATATAAAGATGCTAGGAATACTAGATTTTTTAGGTCCTTGTTATTTAGTAGGAATCTGGTTTTAATTTATTTTATTTATTTTTATAATAAATAATAGTCAAATAATGTATTTATTTATTATAACGTATTATAATTCGTTAGTGATAAACCAATGCTTTAAGAGATGCTAAACAATGAAAAAAATAGTTCGCAACTTCCTAGTTACTTTAGAGTAAGTGTCAGAAATTAAGGTGAGATTCCTTCACAGCTATTATTGAAAGGATCTAGCAAAGAGTTTTTCTTCTTAGTAAATGAGCCTGGAAAAAGCTATGAAGTCTCCTATTTTATATTATATATACTGTAAAGTATATATATATTATAATATATAGATTAATATATATATATAGAAGTATATTAATATAATATTATATATATATATATTATAGATATATATAATAATATAATAATTAGGGTAAGTTTATGAATGTGAGAGGGGTAAAACGAGATTTCGGAAGAGGAGAAGGGGTTAATGTTTGAAACGAAAAAAGGTTTGGACTGTGCTCAGGGATAACTGAAACTCAAGCCGAAGAAAGAAGGGGAGATGTGACTTGAAAATACAAGTGGTAATGCATATCAGTGGGTGAACGAGAGAAGCGAGGGCCGAGGGAAGGGGTGGAAAGTTATAGGTAAAGAGGTGTGGGGAAAGGTAGTTGTGCAGCCAGTGCAGTTGAGGATGAATGTGGGTAAAAGTGAATGCGGGGGGGGAAAATGGGGTTTTATATGCGCAATTAATGCACCGAGTGAATGGAGCGAGGAGTAGGAGAGAGAAAGATTTTGGAGTGAGTTGAATTAGTTGTTGGTAAAGTTTCGGGGTAAATGACAAAATTTGTCTATTGGAGAGTCTTGAATGCAGGAGTGGGACAGGGAGGAGGTGGAAGCAAACATAGGACATTTGGTAGGGGATAGAATCAATTCTCAGTTGTTACCTGTGTGTAAGCGAATTTTGGGAGTAAATCATCCTTTGGTTCAAAAAATTGAAATCACATAAGTATAAACATGGAAGCAAGTGAGATCACGGGGGGGAGCGACTCGGTGTATTATGTGTTGTAAATGGGAAGGATTAGAGGCCCAAGATATTACTAGATCTTAAAATTTATAACGTGTTCATACGCAAGGGCACGGAAGGGAAGGGGAATACCTCGGATCACTATTAGTGAGCTAGCATGCTAGCATACAGGAGTCGGTCACGAGAACATGAATCGATAGGTAAGTAAAAATACAGGCCCACTAAGAGAAAAATAATCAAGGAGGAGAAAACGAGGAGAACAAGCAAGCCAATAAAGAGGCGAAAGAATAAGGCGGAGGAGACAATGTAATTACTAACACTATGGAGCGAAATACACGAGACCTAGCTAAAGTAGCAGTATTACGGTCTACAGAACCGAAGCAGAGGGGCACAAGATCGCAAATTCATGGAGCCAGAAATGACGCGAAGGGGCATATGTGGATAGAGATTAAGAGCCAGCAAATGTAAAGGCTAGAAGGCATCGTGGAGTAAAAAAGAGGGCCGGTGCCACAGATCTGAACGCAGACGACAAGCATTGAAATGGGGAGTGAGGAGCTGAAGCGAGGTGTGAAAAGAAAAAGAAGGCTTATTGTAGAAATAGTCTTGGAATAGGCGCAGAGAGGCAAAGTTGGGAGGAATGATAGAAGGGTTAGAGGAAGGCCAAAGCAAGGGCGGTGGAAAGGACGAAGAGAAGAGCAAAAGCAGAATTGGTGTAGAAAAGTGACGGACAAATTTTGTAATCAGAGCAAAAGTTCTGGAAAAGAAGTAAATCAAGACAAGGATAAGAAGAAGGAGGTTGGGAGAGGATTAAGGGAAGAGAATGGAGGGAAGGAGGTAGAAGGAATAGGTGAGGAAAAGGCGGGGGAGTATTTAGTGATATTATTGAATGAATGGGGGAGGGGAGGAATAAGGTCAATGAGTGAGGTTGGGAGTGATTGGGAGGGAGGGGAAGGATGAAATACAAATGGGAGGAAATTATAAGGGCCTTGAATAAAGGAAAAAAGGGAAGTCCGCAGGTCTGATGTGAGAATGAAATGTTGCAGAAGGGGAGGTAAAGGGGTGGAGAAATGGCTGTTATATGTTATAAATATAATGTTGGAGGAGTGGTGATGGTACCACACGATTGGAGGTTGGTTCTTTGCCCGCTGTTAAAGGGAACAGGATTAGATGAAGTAGAATCTATAGAGGCATAATGTCCTTTAAGTGTGGTAGAAAAAGGATGGGAGAAATACTGATTGAAGAGTGAGAGTTTAACGGAGGGAGAATGGGGGAAGAACAAGAGGATTTTGGGAGGGAAGAGGGTGTGTGGACCAAATGTTTCACTAAAGATCTTGTGGAGAAAAGTAATACGAGAGAAAGGAAAGGTATGGGTTTGTTTTTAGAGTTAGACGAAAGCATATGCATACATAGGAAAGAAGGAGGGAATGTGGATGGTGTGGAGGCAAAATACGGAGTGGGGGGAAATTTAGGAGACGGTATTAGGGCCTTTATAGGAATAGTAGAATGGGTGTGAGAGTGTTATCACCGCCCCAGGATTTTGGGTGAGGTGAGGTGAGCATTAAGTCAAGCGCCGCCCGTGGCTATTCAATTGTTAGGAGAGTGTTTACAGAGGAATGGTGAGGGGAGGGGAGGGGGGTGGAATAGATGAATGGGAATGAAGAAGTGAACATGATACTGTTTGCTGACGATACTGCTGGTGGCGAAGAACGCGGAAGGTTGAGCGTATTTTGGTGAGGGGAGTTTGAGAGAATGTGTGGACAAAATGGGCTTAAAATTAATCCAGGTAAGATAAAGTGTTAGTTTTGAGGAGGAGAAAACAAGGAAAGTTCGGGTTAGAGGTGAGAATAGGGGGTGTAGTGAATTGGAAGAAGTAAAGATTTAGAATATTTAGGGATGGATTGGGTAAGGGGAGAGGGATGAAAGCGGAGATAGAACATAGAGTAGGAGAAGGCATGAGAGCTTTGAGTGTCTGAGGGAATTATGAAAGGGGGGGATTTATCACAGAAAGTTAAGATAAGGTAGTTTGAAAAAATTTGTGGTACCAGCGGTCGTGTATGGGTGAAACGTGGGTTGAATGCCAGTCCAGGAAGAAGTTGGAAGTATTCGAGATGAAGGGGAGAGCGGTTTGTGTGGTTAGCAGAAGGGAGAGGATTACGAATAGGCTGGTGAGGGAGAGATGTGATGGAGGAATGGGTGGTGGAAGAGCGGAGAAGGGAATGTAAGAAATGGTATGGCATGCTAGTGAGAAATGGAGAACCACGAGAGTGGTTTAGGAGATTGGGGAGCGGAGGGGAACTGGACAAGCGAAGCAATACACCTCCACGAGGTAATAAGTGGAGGAAGACCAAGTAAAAGAGAGCTGATGGAGATGGAAATATAAGCGGATAACACTGCTACGAGAGGAGAGATGAGGAGAAGAGGTAGGGTGTGGCGAGAATAGAGTGGACCGGCGAGCAGAGGTGGGTGAGAGGCCAGAAGATAGAGGAGACTGAGAGAGTAGCGAGGAATAGAGACTGCCTGGTAACGTACACACGCCGCTCAAGCGAGGGAAAAAGTGTGAGTAATAATAAAATAATAAATAGAAGATAGATATACTATATAACTAGTATAAGATATATCATATTATCCTATAGTATAACGTATATATAATATTACTATATAGTATATATAATATAATATAATAAAAAGTATATATACTGCGTCTGATAAAGCATACAGATACAACAGTCTAGCGTCAGATACAAATAATTACATATAAATTACTATATAATCTTGTAATTAAAGAAATCGTAATATATATCCGAAGATCCCACAAAAAAAAAAAAAATTTACAACAAGTTCTGTAATTTTGCCAATCAGTGACAGAGACAAATTTAAATGAGAATAAATTATTATTTACAGATAGAACACTTTTCGAGTTACATGTAAAGTTACATAAAAGTTTAAATGAGTTGAAAAGAAAGAAAAAACGTAATAAAAACCATCGGGAACCTAAGCCTGGAAAAAAATGACTCAAATCTTTTCGCGTCTTGACAACCAAACGTAACACTAATAAGTCTTACTGGCCACCATTTCTTTTTTAAAGCATTTTAAATAAGATAAATCAATAGATTTAAGTCAATATTTTACACTACCGACTTCCCTGGTCATTGGGTACAGAGCGGATGCCCGAGTAAGTAAAATGCATCGTGCACGCATTTTGGTATCCTGCGCGTTCCGAAGTGGATTTTTATAACTTTCTTCCTCAATTAAAAACATTTGTGAAACAAAATTTTATAGTAGCATTTAATTAATATATTTGCGTTAGTTTTTTTTTGGGAACCTCCACTGACATTCCCTTTAATATATCACAAATTTCTTGATGTTTTCCGCGCAAAGTTATATTGGTGTGGTGTTCGTGGTATGTGGTGTTTATGGTTGTTGTGTGTGTGAATTGATCTGAATTCTATATTGACAGCATATCACATAGGATTTATGGAAACAGAAATTAAATGAATTGCATCGACAGTAAATACATGGATATTATCGAAACAGTAATTAAATGGATTTTGTCAACAGCAATTCAATTGATTCAATTGACAGCAATAACATATAGATTTTGTTGACAGTAACTAAATTATAATTAGTTAAATTTAATACTTTACTTAAGGAGTAATTGAAATAAATACTATATATATATTATATACATATTAAATTAAATATGGAATAAACAGACTAAACGTACTTTATAAAGGGAAAGAAATATGTAAGAATATAAAATATAAAAAGTAACAAACAGATAAAACGTAACTTTACAAAGGGAAGAAATGTGTAGAGAAGTTAATATTTTAAAACATTGAAAATATCGTCATCTAATGCACATTTCGCAGATGAGCACAGACGCAGGCCTGAAAGTGAGGGAGATTTAAATTCATCAGGAAACACACAAGATGGAAAGATTCCCACAGAACAGAAGTGACTGGAAAAGAAGAAAGCACCACAGCGAAATAGCCTGGAGTTGCCTAAACCAATATCAAAACAAAACTCGTGTGCAGACACCACGCCCCGTTGTGCTACTGAGGGCGATCGGAAAGGTGGTGGTACAACTAGTGGTGCAGTCTCCATCGGAGCACTTGCCGCTGTGGTATCTATATAGAGAAGAGACAAAGCTCCAACACGCGCACAAAGATAGAGAAGCATCAGTGAATTGGAATTCAGGACAGTTTTAAGGCCTTAAAATAGTATTATTACTGCAAAAATAACCTCAGGCGACGACCCTCATTCTAATTCCACAAGAAAACCGGTGAAAACCAGTCCAGCCCTGCAATAGCGGAAGTAACCGAGAAAGGAAAACAAGATCCGCAGTCTAAAATAACACTCCAGTTTCTTGGGGCAGCCCTAGCAACCGTGCATGAAATTTCCAAGACATTTTTCTGTTAATGTTAGCCAAAATGTTTTATATTTGTCAACACTAGAATACGAGAAAGAACATTGAAAAGAAGAAAGTTAGGGTTCTTAGAGAGGGAGATT
This sequence comes from Trachelipus rathkii, assembly GCA_015478945.1. Lineage (NCBI taxonomy): Eukaryota > Metazoa > Arthropoda > Malacostraca > Isopoda > Trachelipodidae > Trachelipus > Trachelipus rathkii. The sequence continues at coordinate 11,488 of JABUQX010042145.1, forward strand.
TGTTAAAGTTGGCGTTTTTAAGTAGATTGAATTTTCCATCAAGAGTAGCCGGCCCCTAGACCAGGGAATTCATTCCTAGATCATCGAGCACCGGAAGGTAGAAAGATTTCAAGGCAAAAAGGAATAAAGAACGAGAGGCTCCAGAAAACGAAAAGAGGAGCAGATAGAAATGAAGTTGAAGGAGTGGAGGGTCGAGTCATCGCAAATGGTGGAATCACGAGTATGAATGATTCAGCTGAGAAAGTCATAAATGACAAAGTAGAAAATAAAGTAGTGAGAAAAGCAGAACCACTGATCAGGAACACCCACTATTGTACATGGAAAGAGAAGAATCGGTACTCACCAACAACCTGCCAGATAATAAGATTGAATAAGAAAGCTAGACAGACACAATAAGCAAAAGAGAAGGAGAAACCCCAGAGGGGGTGAGCTTGGGAAAATTAGCTACGCGTGCCAACCTTGTCAACGCCTTTATATACTATAGTATATATAGATATATATATATATATATATATATATAATATATAATTATATATATATATATATAAATATATATATATATATATAATAACTATTATATATAATATTAATATACTATATTGACGAATAAATGACTTCACACAGTACAGATATATATATAATATCGTATTAAACTACTACAAAAATTAAAATATATCATAGGACTAGATAATATGGTAGAAACAACATAATTATGACACATTTATGATGTATCCTTCTAAATACATAATGACATATCTACATCTCTATAAACGACTTACGATAAACTCCTACAATAACTATATATATACATCAGACTCTCCCTTAACCAAACTATACTAGTATATATATAGGTTACTATATATCACACAATAGGAAAATAAATACGCTCAAAATGTAACCATAGTATAATAAGTAAAACCAGCGGTTTAAAAAAGCCAACACTGCTATGTATTCATAGAGGCCTATGGTATTGATTGGCAAAAAATTATATGAAGAAATAGACAAATAATGACCTAACCGTAATAATCCGTTACAAGTACAACAGCTGTGAAACTGTATACACAATCCAATTTCCTCACTACCCTTTCAACCGTAGACAATAGAAGAGCGCAGAGATCCAACAACAATACGATGCGCTTAATTTCATAGTCAGTTTTTTCCACAGTCATTAAATGACATAATCGCACAAACGTTCCAAAAGGAGGTGGGATGTAATTTTGACCTACCTTCTCTGCTCGATTTAAGGGAGCATCTCCAAAATAGAGTACAGCTTAGGACTATCCGTCGCACACTAACCTCTCCGACGAATATAACTTTACACAAATCCGCGACAGTAGTATAATGCTGAGACATAGTGGAAGTTAGACGCAATTAACAAAATAGCAACTACAGTAATCAGCCTAATATCAAAGTACAAAAAAACGTCCGATACGATGCACAGATTTATCAAAAATGTAAAAAAATATCAGACTAAGAACATTTGTGATCTTTCATGAAACTCTTAAAGGACGAATGACTATATATACACACCTTCGTTTTCCCCGAAACGGGACACTGCTAACCAAACACAATGGATAAACGCTCCAGTTGCTAATGACGCATAAACTGTTTTCTTCGCACGGACTACCAGCCTGTTGTTAGTTTGGAGTATAGTAGCTGCAACTGGATAAATTATGGTGACAAATGACCATGCTCTGGTATTCATCTCCTATCTTTCCGAGTGCGTCGTTTATGATATATATATATATATATATATATATACGGTAATTATAATATATATATATAATATCTTCACGCTAAATATGTGTTATATATATATATAATATAATATAAATATAATTTATGTAGATAACTCAACGGGCAAGACCATTTCAAGGAGGGGAGTTTCTCTAGGTAATTCTAAACTCACGGGCATAGCGATTCAAAGCCATCAGGCTCTGCATATATATATGCTTTGACATATATATATATATATATATAGGATTAATTATATAATTATTAAAAATAACACTTTTACGAACGTAGTTTGTATGCAATAATATTAGCGAACCCTTTGGCATGAAGCAAAACAATATCTTAAGATGGATTTATTATATTATAGTACACTTGAGCACAAATCTAAGGTAAAATAATGTTAAAAAAAAATTCTACTTCGATAAGTTGTTTAAAATAAAAAAAAAATTAAATACAAATTCAGAGCATGGCCCACATTAACGAATTGAACTACATTTTCTACATACCGACCCAATTACTTTTTCCAGAGTCTGGTAATGAGAAACATAGGAAGCTGAAGAGGCTATCATACAAGCGAAAGGCTCCTGCCGGATTGTATTAGTTGAAACCAAGCTAAAGAATTTTATTTTCGCAATAACTAGATATACTATATAATATATATATATAGTATAATATATTATATATAGGAGTTTGTAATCTATATATTAGTAATTATATGAATATATATATAATATATATATAAATATCTATATATAATATATAATATATACTATATATATAAACATAGATATATCTATATATAATATATATATAATATGGACTATAGTGGTTTATATACCTAAAAGTAATATAAATTAATATATGATATATAATATATAATAATATATATATTAAAATATAATATACTAATATATAAATTAAATAGTAAGCAGTGAGAGATGTAGAGTGAGAGAGGAGAGACTTTGATTACAAAAGTATACAAGTCACATATGTATTAAATGGGAGGCCAAGACAAGCACATGGGGCGCCTCACATTGTATGATTCCGTAGATTGACAGACTGCGTTGAGCTTAGTCACACAGGTAAAGAACAATCTTTCTTCGTTTTGAGTTCCCATGATTCGGAGAGGCAGCCTCAAAATCACACAGCAACATTGTTACTTTTGTCCTGTACATGTGCGCGGATTTAACTTACAACACAAACAAAACAGGACATTATGTAGATGCCACAGGAAGTAATCCGCAATACTTCCCTGTGCCCCATCGGGGTAGGTCCAACCCGCTCCTTCTGCTCCAGCAAATGTGGTTGATGTTTTGTGATTGATAAGATAATAGTGTTTAAATGTTTCGAGAGGAATTGTGGTTAATATGATGTATAATCCCGGTTGTGAAGAATCGCATGTTTTCACACAGTCCGAATTGGATGATTTGGTGAGAGACTTTGGCTCTCTAAAGATTCAGTCGAACTTTTAGGCTCACGGTTAAAGGAAAAACATCTGTTAGCCAAAGAGGACGTCGTTTTCATTGTTTAGAGATTGAGAGGAAGAATTTGAACAGTTTTTTCTCACAAAGAGACGATCTAATGTACTGCTCTGAAGTTCCTGGACTCATGAAATGTTCAATATTGATACATACAAACGATGGCGAGCATCTTTGTTCGACGTCATCGAAAAGAATCTCAAAGATATATACCGCTCCTATACGAAGTCAGGATCTACTTCCTACCCTGTGGTAACAATTCGTTAATATTGAAAGAATGTTAGAAAATTTGGAGATGACCTCAACATACACTGTAACATATAAAGACGACATAATGGTTGGATAGCCATTTGTGCGATTAAAGGCGGTATAGACCTTCATCGTACTAAACAACAAAGTAATACAGCAAAAGCATCCGTGTTGTCTACGTGAGTGGATAGCCGTAAGGAACTTAGCCCTTACTATAAAAACAAAGAGAAAGGCCTGGGAAATAGAAAAATGACACTTCACATAAAATTAGGAATGGCATGAAACAATCAAATGTCAAGCACTAACCCAAAAGAATGAAGAGCTGTTTAAAATATCCTTGAACACAAGCTTCGCTAATTTTGCAAGAAGGCAAGCCTAAAGTAAGGGGTATTGTACGGTCCAGACATTAGAAAACTTATGAAAAATGACGTATTTGAAACAAGATGGAGGAAACCCAAAGGAGTTGAGTTTGGAGAGCATGTCAAAGCTTTGTGAACAACTTCTTTGGAAACTAGAAAGATCCAAATTACCATGAAATATGGTGAAACGAAATATGTAAGAACGTTTAAAACTTGGGTTGCACCATGAGCATTAAAGTAACATTCCACTTACTCTGGATTACTTCCCAGACAATCTAAGGAGCTGTGAATGAAGAGAGCAGGGTGAAACGATTTCCACCAAGAATATGAAGGAAATGGAAGACACGTATCAGGGGAAAGATGGATGTCAGTAATGATAGCCGATTACTACGGATGCTAAAGAAGACAATCAACCATAACCAATGACAAGCGGAAAGTACCAAAAGATCCATCGGCGAAAACAGGAAACGATACTTTATGAAGACGATTACTGATTTTAAATGTTATTTGTATGCTTTTATTTGCCTTATTTTAGCTACACAGTTTGTACTCTGTGTATCCCTATTTAAGCGTTAGAAATAAATTTTTGACTTAAAAGTGATGAGCTCATTCGTAAAATTTTATACCTCCAATTTTGGATAAAATAACATTGTACGTGTAGAAAAAAAAATGAGGACATAATTTGAAATCAAGTACAAACAAATACATGAGATGTAAACGTAGTTTGGAATATTCAATAGAGGAGAGAAATTAATAAAACAAAATTAAAGATTTTAGATAAAGAAATAAAAATTAAAGAAAAATTTATAAAAACATTTCGAACAAGGTATCTGGCAAATTTTGCGTATCGGAATCGGTTACCGGTATTGAGCAAACTTGAAAAAGTTGGTACGCAGTACTTCCCGTCCCTTGATAAAAATATGGTATCGCTCCACCACTTCATATATCTGAATATATTATAATAATAGTATACTATTATATATACTAAGATATATAATATCATATATATATATATATGGACATATACTACTATATAATAAAAATTATCTATATACACAAATTCTATAACTAAAGGTATATATATAATAAAATATATACTACTAAAGGCTTTGATTGCCCCTTATCTAATTAATTTGCAACTTTCATTAAATACTTGGTTAATTGAAAACTATTAGGAAAGATTTCAGCAAAACATTTAATTAATTTGACATTTATTTTAACAATAATATAAAGCCCAAAATGACGGGCCCACTCTAGGTTCGTCTGTTCTTTCTTTCAGACCTTGTCATGAGTAAGAGTCATTCATAAATTAAGCAAAAGGCGATAAATTTTTTAGTTGGATAGTTATTTTTCTTTATTTTCTTGACGATCCTAATGCTAAATTCTGAATGAAGTCCTATTTTTAGTCACCGGTCTTGGTTTATTCAATACCAATTTGCCCTCTTGAAATGCTTCATATTTTTCTTTTATTGATTTGGGGCCAGAGTAGGAGATTGGTTTCAATATTTTGATATATCTAATTGTAGTGATTCCGGTGTGATAACTGTGTGTTACCCAACGTGAATTATCTGGCCAGATAGCAAATCTTGTTTGTCGTTGCTCTCGACGTCTTCGAAATCATTTTGTCTCGCCATAATATGAGTCAGAACAGTGTAAACAAGGGACACGTAAAACACAGGCCTTTTTTATATTCGCGGATGTCGGGGGCCAAAGCACTTTTTTAGTCAAAAATTAATTGGAAGGAACATATAACTTCACGCTCCACTTTTATGGGCCAAAGGGATACATGGAGGGGCAAAAAGGAACTAGTAGGTTTTCTCTTGTGTAACTCCTGAGATAAAGACTCAATTTGGCTTTGAAGTGAAAAGCTTATTTGATACATCTCATGTGAACAATCGAACATTACAATCTTACACACCTCTTCTTCGTTTCAACAACTACTTGTTCGATATGTCGGATGACATTTTAGCACCATCCTCTCCACTAACCCACAACACATTTACAACCATATAAACAACATACATCGCAATATATTAAATTCACTTCGAACCGTCTATCCACAATTCCCTCCTTGTTTCCTTGAACAGCACCCTTCCTCTGTCAACACAACAGAAGATCATTTTTCTACTATAGAAAACCTACATCCACTCCAACATACATACATTGTTTCCGCGCACACATTAAACACAAAAATAGCCACTTGATCCGCTCTTATATCTTCGAGCGTTAGGCCTAATGCTTCTCCCAATCTTTTAGTTGAGTTCAAAAAAAGAAAATTAGACGTTTAAGAAATTTAAATATCCCATTCAACTGTATCAATAAACATTTCACAAAGCCAAATTGAAGTTCTATTCAGGAGTTAACACAAGAGAAAAACCTACTAGTTTCCTTTTTGCCCCTCCCCCATACATCCCTTTGGGTCCCATAAAAAAGTTTATCCCTCAAAATGTTAATATTGTGTTCCTTCCAATAATTTACTGCTAAAAAAGCTGCTTTGTCCCCCGAAATCCGCGTAAAAACAGGCCCTGTGGTTTACCGTGTCCCTTGTTTACACTGTTCTGACTCATATTATGGCGAGACAAATGATTTTGAAAGACGTCGAGAGCAACACAAACAAGATTTGTTATCTGGCAAAATTAATTCAGCGTTGGTAACACACAGATCAACCCGGAATCATGCAATATATATTCAAAACATGCAACCAATCTTCTCTGCCCCACAAATCAATACAGAAAAATTATGAAGCATATTCATAAATTCACATCTAGGGAACTTCAATAAACAAGACACCGGTGAGCTAAAAATAGACTTTATTCAGAATAGAACAAGAACAAGAAAAATAAAAAAAATAACATCCAACTAAAAAAAAATTATTCTTTGCTTAAAATATGGAATGAACTCTTACTCTTGAACCAAGGTCGAAAGAAAGAACAGACAAAGCAGAGTGGGCCGTCCCGATTGTTGGGCAGTAATTACTTGTTAGTCATAGCAATGTCAAATTAATTAAATTTTGTGAAATATTAATATATTACATCAAAACAAGTTTAATGATACCCATTAATTAAGGCAATCACAACCTTAGTAAAAATATTCAAACGTTTAAAACGTTGGTAAAATCTATTACTATAATATAGTATATATATATATATATATATATGATATGTATATAATTATATATATACTATATACTATATATATAATAATATATTATATATATATTTATATAATATATAGTACTATAAGTAACAGGGAATAGTAGTAATTACAGTAAATCTTGCATAAAACCAGAAATAATAATAATAATGAATAATAATAAGTAATAATAATATAAATATAATAATAGATAATAATAATATAAAATAATAAAAATAATAAAATAATAAAACAAAAAATCAAAATAAAAAAATATTTATATCAAGGAGCATTACAATTTCATCCTTTAAAAATCAGAGAACACATATAATTTTACTATTATACAATGCAAAAGCCAATAAATTAGGATGCAATTCCCCTCCTATCTGAAATGAAGTCCTACCTAATGCAACACAGTGTTGTGTCTTATGAAAGGATCAAATACATTTATTTATATATCTTCATCACTTGTTAATTGAACAAGCTATATTTGACACACACCTACGCTGAGCCTCTTCCTTCAATAGATTTTAATTGTATAGCTATATATTCAATGTACAATAATAAATAAAATAAATTAGCATAATAAAAGAGGAAAAACTAGTGACTATCCCAATCAGGGTAGTAGCTATGAGTTTTTTTCCCATAAAAAAATAGTTACCAAATAAATGTCAAAATAACAATAATAATAATACTTAAATGAATACAGTAAATAATAATAATAACAACAATAGTAATGCATAATAATAATATCAATATAGAAAATATATAATAATAATAATAAGGAACGATAAATTAGCATAATGATATTAATACCTAGTGATAGTGACTATCCGATCAGGGTAGTAACTAGTTTTCTCATAACTCAGTAATTATGTTGCAATAATAACAAAATTAATAAAAATAATAATAATAATAATAATAATAATAAAAAATAGATAATAATAATGATAATAATAATAATAATAATAATATATAAAAACAAAAGAAAGAAAAGAAAAGAAGAAGAATGGATAAATAATAATATAACCATGAAATAATAATAATATAGATAAATAATATTATAATAATAGATAAAATAAATCAATAAATAATAATAAAAATAACTAAATCACAAATAATAATAGTAATAATAATAATAAAATTCAAATAAATATAATCAATAATAATATAATAAATAATAATAATCCAAAGGAATTTAAATATAGATACTATAATAATAATAGCTAATAATACTATATATCAATAATAAATAAAGAAATAGATAATAAAATGAATATAATAATAATTACAACTACAATTTTACAATCATAATATAATTACAAAATAAACTGAAATAATAATAATAAATATAATAATAAAATAGAATACTAAAATAATAATAATAATAATAATTAATATAATGAATAATGAATAAATATATAATATTAATAATAACA
>JABUQX010042146.1:0-7500 GCA_015478945.1 Trachelipus rathkii
CTAAACCCTTTCATTTACGCACTAAAACGCCCTTACTCCCCCATTCCTGACCTGCCAACTAGGTAAATCCAGAAATCATGCAACCTTCTTCCTTAGCTTTTCTCTTCTGAATTCACTCCTATAAACCTGCTATTAATTCTTCTGACCTTCTTATGCCTATATCATTGTACCCACATGCACAATCACTTCTGAATCAACATTTGTAGAAGCAATCTCTCTATCTATCCTATCCCACGATATCACTCACTCTGGGCAACCTGGATAACATACTCTCAATCGTTTCTTTTATTCTTAGTTTTGAAAACATAAACCTCCATATCGTATCATAGGGTCTCCAATTAGCAATTTATCAGTCTTTCCTTTAGAAAACTCAACATTACCATTGGCACTCTCTGATCCCTCCCATCTGGAAAGACAGTCGGTCCTGTTACGCAGGTCACAAGGCTGACTGACTTTCGAATCCTCATCTTAAATCAATTATTTCTAGTTCTACTAATGATAGTAAAAGTGGGGGAAAAGATTTACGCCATAGAACATCGAAGTTAGGAGATTCAAGATCTCGAGACGGTTACAGGAGTGTTTATGTTTAAAATGCACAGACTCCACCATTCAGGCTGAAAATTATAGAATAAGTTATAGTTGGGCGATATTAAGTTTATTTGAAAAAGAAATCCCTGGCCAGCTGGGTCTCAGACAATAATAAATGTTCCCTGAGAGTTGGAGCAGGTAATATCTCCACAGATTCGGGTAGCAACGTAGGCCACGCACGTTAGCAAAAGTCATGGAAAACCCCCACCTCGCCAACCTACACATCTACTCTAACCAGTCATACGAACAGCCACACACCATACAGAAACACCCACAAACTCTCTCACACACAACAGTAATCTAATACTTAAGAAGCTGAATGGTCCTTTTTAGATAAAGACTTTCCCAGTCACCATTAAAAATTAATAATGAGAAAGCTGCATTGTCCCATCTAGATGTCCCATCAACCCATAAAAAATTTATAATTAAGAATAATTTAATAATAATTAATGTAATTAATGAATAGTATTTATAATTAAGAAGCCACATGGGCCTACCTAGACTGTCCCAGTAACTAACAAAAATTAATAAATAAGAATGAATAATCTCCAGGGGAGGAATAATAAATCAGGAGCCGCATGGGCTTATCTAGACTTTTCTAACGAAAACCAAATTAATAATTAAGAATAAATTATTTTAATATAGTTGACTGGGACAGTCGAGATAGGCCCATGCGTTCTTCTGATTAATTATTCTTATTTATAATTATAGGGGAAAATGGGTGAAACATTCTAAGAGGGGCCAATGCGACTTTTTAATTATCATCTTAATTATTAATTATTGTTGGTTGACTGGGACAGTCTAGGTAGGCCCATATGGCTTCCTAATTATAAAATAAGGAGTTAAAGCAGTGATTGCTAGTGTAAATATTTACCAGTAGGAGGGCCTTATTGATGAAATTTGAAGGAATCAATTTAGAAGATACAAAGGTTGAAGTTAAGAGAAATTATTAAATATTAATTAAAAATAATAATTAATATTTTAATTATATTTAAATACCTTGTAAATTTAATAATTTCTCTTAACTTCAACCTTTGTATCTTCTAAATTGATTCCTTCAAATTTCATCAATAAGGCCCTCCTACTGGTAATTATAAAATACTATTCATTAATTACATTAACTATTATTAAAAATTATACTTAATTCTTAATTTTTATGGGTTGACCGGGACATTCTAGAGGGGCCAATGCGGCTTCCTCAATTAATTAATTTATGTCGACTGGGACCAAGTCAAAAGGACCATGCGGCTTCTTAAGTATTATTCTTATTTATTGTGAGTTCACTGGGATATTCTAGAGGGATCAATACGGCTTCTTAATCATTAGTTTTTAATTATTAATTATTATTGGTTGACTGGGATAGTCTAGATAGGCCCATGCGGCTTCTTAAGCATTATTCTTATTTATTACTTATAATGGGTTGACTGGGACATTCTAGAGGGGCCAATTTGCCGCTTCTTAATTATTAATTTTTATTGGTTGACTGAGATAGTCTAAATAAACGATGGGCCTTGTAATATTGTATTATGGGTTGACTGGGACATTCTAGAGGGTCAATGCAGCTCCTAAGAAGCGTAATAGTGCATTAACCTCTCTAAATGTCCCAGTCACTTATAAAAAACAAAAAAATAAATAAAGAGATAAACAGAGAAGCCCTGCTTTTTAGACTGTCTCAGTCAACCAATAAAAAGTAATAATTAAGAAGCCACATTGGCCCCTCTAGAATGTCCCAGTCAACCCATAATAAATAAATAAGAATAATACTTAAAGAAGCAGCATGAGCCTACTCCAACGACAGTCAACAATAATATATATATTATATATATATAATATAATAGTAATAATAATACATAATTAAAATATAATTAAGAAACTCGCCGACGCCTAGAATGTCCAGTCCACTCATATAAATTAAGAAACTATAAGAAGCCCATGAGTCCTTTTTAGAACTGTCCAGTCAACCAATAAAATTTAATAATTTAAGAGCTGCATTGGCCCCTCTAGAATGTCCAGTCAACTAATAAATATCAAGATAATAAATCAGATACTTAAGAAGCCGATGGGCCTATCTAGACTGTCCCAGTCTACCAAATAATAATTAAAAATAAATAAAGAAGCTGCAGTTGACCCTCTAGAATGTCCAGTTCAACTCATAATAAATAAGAATAATACTTGAAGAAGCCGCATGTTCTTTTTAGACTGTCCCAGTCAACCAATAAATTAATAATTAAGAAGCTGCAATGGCCCTCTAGAATGTCCCAGTCAACCCATAATAAAGTAAGAATAGGATGATTAGTCCATGGCCTATCTAAACAACTTCACGCCTATTCTTACCTCAAAGCCAAAAATCTACCTTCCTCATTGCTTACATTGCGCCCTCTTCACAACCCTCTTTTTTTATAATGGTGCTAAAATTGTAAGACCAATATTCAAAACGGCATAACATATCTATTATACGACATACAAAAACAATATATATAATTAGTCTGCATCTGGCATTAATTTTCAATTTTTAACCCTAGGCCATTACTTTAGGTTCAAAATCTTACAATGGAAACAATGAAACCGTAACACCAAAGAATGTTACAGACTGTTACAATTGACAATAGTTTGTTTAAATTCCATTTTAGGAGCTATTTAAGTTTAGGTTATGATAATTTTTGTCAATAAGATATTTGAAAATCAATTGTATGGCCGAAACTTTATTGGTGAACTGGGTTTCTTCTATAAATAAAATAAAAAATAATAATAATAAAAAAGAATAATTCGCCTCATTTAAAGCCACACATAGTAACTACAAGTTTTTATTAGACTTTAATTATCTAGAAAGTTTATATTTTTAAAAAATGTTAAAATTAGGGTACAAAATGGTCTTCCAAAGCATTTCACTTTTTGAAAAGTGTGACGTTTTTTTTACACTTCGTTATAAAATGAGAAAATTGTGGATGGATTTAATTATTTTTTCAGTGGATACACTCGAGGATGTTTAGCTTTAACCTGGCAAAGTAAATTTTGATCCAAACAGTATTAGTGGCAAAATCACGGGCCCTAACTTGGTCCGATTCACCCTGGCGTAAAAAAATTGATGTAGGGGTGACTCGGACCACCATTGGTTTTGTGATTACTTTTTACGTATTATTATTGACAATTTTTATTAGTATAATTAAATTTAAATATAATAGTTACTTATATTAAGTGAAAATTTTTTTAAAAATGAAATTTTTAATTAAAAAAACGAATTCAAAACAAAAGTGTCAAATTTTTGAGCGAGAGGGGTGAATCGGACACCTTATTTTTATTCTTATTTGATTTATTATTATTGTACGAATTTAGGGCGTGATTCACGAATTTATAATATAGAATATTATTTTAAGTAAAAATTAAAATCATAAATGAATTTAATCGTAAAAGAGGAATTTAAACAGATGGTCCGATTCACCCTTCAATGGTGTCCGCTCACCCCTTCCAAGGTCGGGTTGACTTAGCGTTGATGCAAACTTTAATAAAACTATTATAGAAATTACATTATATTGTTTTTGTGGTTGCGTTATGAACCGACAAGGGCCCTTGATTTCAAAAAAACAAATTCCAAACAAAAAGTGCATTAGGGAGAGTCGGAGAGCCAAGTTAGTGCTAAGTGGTCGAGTCACCCGCCGACGCTACAGAGCAGCAAATTCTGTGTCTATTTAACCAAACTTACTAAACCTACTGATTTGTGTGGAATCAAGATATATATGAAAACAAAGTGAACTGGTTGAACTTTATAAAAATAGGTAAATTTGATGATACAAATTTTCTATAAACAATAATTTGGCAGATGGCATTATCAGGTAATGGATCGAAAACATTGATTTTTATATAAAAATAGTTAAGTTTTTAGTTTGAATTCTGTTAGCTTGACATTACATCGTCCTTAAAATTAACTGAAGCTAAATGTAAGGAATCATTACTTTTAAGTTGTTTGTTAATTGTAAGTATAAAAACAGAAAGGGTAATAGACAGCGGAGATCTCACCCCAATTTTATAAAATATAGGATATATTATATTAAAAACAGTATATAGGAATGAATAATTAAAAAACAAATTGGTAAGCTAGGTCTCCTTTAAGAAAAAAGCTACAGGCTCTCAAAGTTGTTCAAAACTACACTCATATCGAACTGTTTTCAATTTTCGTAGATCGCACCCAGGTTTAGATTCTCGATGATGTCAGCCCTGATAGTGCGTTCTAGAGAGTTAAGTTTTGTGTAGGTATAAGAGTGTCTGGAGTTCAAATCTACATATACTTAACAAGATTCCTATAGTAACCTGAAACTAGGGGATGGCCCTAAAATGGGAGCCATGTAGCGCGGAGGCCTCACATAATTTTTGATCTATTTAATATCCATTGCGATGTCATTGCTTTTTAAACTTTAAGAAGCTGTAACATTTTCCCTAAAGACTTAAATCAGTTTTTTATGAAAGGCTCATTATTTTTATAAGAATCTAGGGGTTTAATAACCTGAGAGGCTGTAACATTTTTTCGTAAAGAGTGCAATATTTGTTTTTTTTATATCTTTCATTATTTTTTTTTTAGAGAAATTCCTGTGATTCTTATAAATTTCGGCTGGGTGAAGCTCTCTGCCTACATATTAAAATATTTTTTGGTACTGTTGCTAAGGTGGCAATGATTACGTAACTATTGTATAAAAACTAATAAAGTTTATATTTATAAAAATGCGTATTAAAAATATTGTAGTTTTTTTTTGTTTACTTTCATTTAAAAATTTCAATTTTAATTGAATAAGAAAATAAAAGAATTTAAACTGAACGCTCGAAAAGTCTGCTAATTTTGACGTTTTTTAGGGATAGCACTATCAATATTTCTTTATTCTTCCACCTGAAAAATTCTAGGCCTATATGATATTAAAAAATTATCTTTAGATATTTTTTATTTTTATTTTTTTATCGATTATTGAACGACTGAAGTTTGAACTAGGGGCTGAACGTAGTTAATTCTGTAAAAAAATTGTATTTACCATATGAACAATAAAAATATAAGATTAAATAAAAGTGACTCCCAAAAATTTATATATATATATATAATATATATATAATATAATATATAACTATATTATATATATATATATATTATATATAAGTTAAAAGTTAACTTTAAAGTTACGAATTAAATGAAAATATAAATTACGTATTATGAGGGAAAGTAAATAAATACTTTTTAGGGGGCAAAGGCAGAAGTATTCAATATTGATATTTTTTTTTTATCTTTCTATTTAAAGTTTTTTTTTGCATGTTGATTAAAATTTAATAAGCTCTAATAGAAACTGAATATATAATACTATTCTATTCTGAAAGAAGATACGAATAGTATTTTTTTATATGCATATATTTTTAAGGTGTCAAAGTATGTTAATTAAACTATTCCTAAGATTTAGCAATATATAGAAATTAATATGAGTAATTAGACATCACCCACTAATCATTTTTGTTTTAATTAATGAATATCCATCGGGGTGTGGAATGGCATATGAATGGAATGCATGCAGAATTTGCACTCCCAGCAATACTGGTCCTAAAATTATATTATATATATTATATATATATATATATATATATATATAATAATATACTATAATATTATATAGTGATATATATATATATATATAATTATATATATATATATATATTATATATATATATTAATATATATATATAAAATTTTGTACACTCAATCATTAAATCTGAACATGTGTAAAAAAAAAAATCTAAAAGCCAAATTATATCAAAATCGATCTATTGATAATCAGATACACATTTTTCAAAGGTTTTCATCCCTACACGAACAAAATAAAGCCTAAAAGTTACGTTTTTAGTAGCGTTATTTTTTATTTTTGGTGAAAATATATAGGCAAGCTAAAAAACTGCAAAATTTTTTTAATACAATTTTTGTAAGTCAGAAGTTTATAGTTTTAATACAATAGCTACATAAATCATTGTCATCTTAGCAACAATTACCAAAATTTCAAATGCAAAATTTTTTAAAGGTAGCTTTTGATACGGGTTTCATAACATTTATGTTAGGCTATAGTAGTGCTGAGGGATGCCCCCCCCCTGATTTTTATGAAAATCACAGGATATACTATAAAAAAATAATGAATAGTGAAAATGAAAATTGGAGCTCTCTTTAGGGAAAAAAAAAGTTACAGGATCCATAGGATTTTCATATAAAAAATTTTTCTTTAAAAATCAATCATTTCTATAAAAATAATGAAACTAAAAAAAAAAATAAAAATTTAAGTCTTTAGGAAAAAAAGTTACAGCCTGTCATAGTTTAAAATTTTCCCATAGGCTTTCTTATAAAAAAATTTGAGCAATTAGTAATTATTTTCCCATAGGCTTTCTTATATAAAAAAAAATTAGTGGGCCTCGTGTTTGTTTTAATCTGAATTCAAGTTATGATCAGATTTATTAAGTTACATGGATTTTCTGTCATATCTAGCAAACTATCATAACCTGGATTTAGGGCCTGAAAGAGACCTAACCTTGAGGTCAAAAATGGTCTATGGGGTTCAACAACTTTAGGCTGTAACTTTTTTTCCTTAAGGTGTGGCAATTTTAGTTTTCACTATTCTTCATTATTTTTTTTAGAGTATATCCTGTTATTTTCATAAAAATCGGGGGTGACACCTCTCTGTACTACTATTACCTCTGTTGGCTATAGTCTTTGTGATCAGTAAAATAGCCTACACCTTTAAGTGCAATAGAATTAAGTTCTGGTCAGTTGAAAAGAAATGATGGATATATGTTGCTAATGTGAGAAAAGCATTAAGCAACTATTGTATTAAAACTATAAACTTTTAATTTACAAAAATGTGTAAAAAAATTCTTATAAGATTTTTTTAGGAGATTAGCGCT
>JABUQX010042146.1:12500-20000 GCA_015478945.1 Trachelipus rathkii
TGCTTTAGTGTGGTGAAGGTTATGTTGAGATTCTGCTGCGCACTATTCAAACTTGAATAATTATAATAACGGCAAATACATCTAGTTTGATCTGGGATTTTTTCGATGTCATATCCGATGATAAGACTAAGTGCAAGCTTTGGAGCATGAATTATTCCCGAAAAGGGAGAGTTACATCATAATTATGGTTACATCAAGTCACAGAAACCATCTAAAAATTAAACATATTGAAGAGTTCAAACGAATGTGTGAAAAAGGGTTAAAAAAGGAAAATCGAAAGCGGAAGGCATCACCAACGTCTCTTACAAAAGCAAAGCAAGCAACTCTTGAAATGTGTTTCGAGAAAAACAAAATATGGAATGCCAACGATGTAAAAACTGTAAAAGTAGATACCAAAATATCCGATATGATTGTATTAGACGACCTTCCACTTTCACATGTTGAAGATCTTGGTTTTGTTCGTCTAATGAAAGAAGTGGAGCCACGCTCTTCATTACTTCAAACAAAATATTATAGAAACATTATTTGTGAAAAATGTATGATAGTGTTATGGGCAAAATAAACAGTTTAGGAACAAACAGTCTTTGACATGCCATGGTATTGACGAAAATTTTAAACGTCAAAGTTTCGTTTTGAGTGCCGAACCACTAAGTGAGCGTCACACAGGAGAGTATTTGAGTGAAGTATTTGATCATATGCTGGCAACGTGGAATTTGTGTTCTTTTGACATTCACTGCGTAATAAGGGAAGCTGGAGCGAACATAAAAAAAAGCTTTATTTCTTTCCGACGTCAAAAACATCTACTGGGTCAGTCATCAACTGGATCTAATTGCTAAAAAAGGGTTATATTCCCAAAAGTTAATCGCAGATCTCATATCAAAGTGTAGATCAGTTGCCAGTCATTTTAACCATTCGACAATGGCTCAAAGCGAGTTAAAGAAAATACATGCTCGAATAAATGCTCCATATGAGTTTCTGTAATTGCAGGATATTGACCCGCTTGAACAGTACTCTCCAATTGAGTAATAGCAATGAGAGTTAAATGAGGCCTTTTTGTTTGTATGCTAATTCAACAATTAAAGTTCGAATCCATGACGCCCACAGAAAAATGATTTGCTAACAAAATGGCGATTTAGTTTAGCTGATTAACTTTTGAAGATAGCAACAAATAAAGTAAGCTAGTATATTATTCATCCTATATCTGATGTTATCCCAGTGATAGCAGACTCAAAGGAAAAACCTTCATCACATGAGAGCAGGGCGTCATTGAAAACAAAAGAAACTCCCTGCACAGAAATTACATCGGGTTTGGTCTAGTGGAAAATAACGATTTATATGCCACAGCTACAATACTGACCTAGAAATAAAATAAACAAAACTTTTTAATCATAAGATGTGATAGAAAAAAAGCCGATTGGACAGAAATTACGAGACCATTCCAAAATACTAAATCTAAAGCTGAAGAGATCTTCCTAAGAAAATAAGCCTTCAACTTCCACAAACATAACTTTATCAGAAGCCATGAGCAATAATTCTTTATTTTAGTAGTGATGACGAAGAGGAATGTTTATCTAAGAAAATTTCAAAAAACATTCAGATGTATCCTAGACGAAAAAAGAATATCTCTGAAAAACGCATGAATAAATATCTTAAAATGGTTTTGTATTAGCAAGGAATATCTTGTTTGCCCCTCTCAAGTATTGCAAACGAGAACCCATTTTATGCGCTGCTGCTCTTATTATTGATGAAAAATTGTTCTAAGCTCGAAGGCGAAAATCGAATTGAAAAGGTTTTGTTCTCAATATAACTTGACAATTTTAGGATTTGAAATATTGAGCGACTATTCCAAACTTTATCCAAAATGCGCGTGTTATGAGGTAAAGATTAACTTAAAGATATATATTATATATATATATTATATAGGGATATATAAATATATAATATATATAGTAATATACTTATATATCTTATAGTAGTTATATATATATCGATATATATATATATATTATATATATATATATGATATATATATATATATATACTAATTATAATATATATTATATATATTTACCTAAGCAAAGAGTGGTTTTCATAATACTTCTCGTATTTCGGCGATATGAATCATATTCGTTTCACCTTTAATATATATTATATAATATATATATACTATCATATATATATATATAGGACTAATATATATATATACATATATTATAATATTCACTATATCTATAATTATCTCATATAATATATTAATATATATATATATAGTATATATTATATTAGTTATAATATAGATGTATGTGAGCATCCGCATCCGCAATCCGCATCATCATGAACCGCATTAAAATTGACATCGCATTTGCAACCAAATCTCTGGAAAATTCGCATCGCATCCGCATCCCGCATCCGCATCCGCTCTCATTCCACTATTCAACGACATCGTGATCCGCAGCTTTTTGTCATGAGAATGCGCGATATATATATATTAATATTAATCTATATATATATATAATATATATTATATATATATATATATTATATTATTATATATATATATATTATTAGATATATATATACTATATATATATATATATATTATATATACAGGTTTAAATACGCAGTTTCCATATATTTCAATAAAAGTTTTTTTTTGTTTTTTTTTTTTTATTCTTTGTTATTTTTTTGTAATGAAAACCTGATTTTGTTTTAAAATTTATAAAGTAATTCAATAATTATATTTTAAAATTTTATTAAGAAAATTACTCTAAAGATAACGGGAAGATATATTTCGTGAAAAATGAAAACTTACAAACATAAAGCGTTTGTAATAACTTGTAGCTTTCCATTTAGATTTAAGTCAGTCTTGTGTTTGCCTGCTTTCAACGCTACAGATTATTAAGTATATTAAGTGTCTTAATTTTATTGGAAAGATGTTTTTTTTAGTGTGTCATAATTTTATTAAAATTTTGAGGGTCCAAAAATAAAACCTGTGTGGAAATCTTTCACTGAAGAGCAAAATGATAGTGCAAAGTGCGTTATATTTGCAAAAAAAATCTTACTCAAGGAAGGGCCGTGGAACAACATCTCTAAAAAATCACTTGAGGTGATGCACAATGAAGAAATTAAAAAGCCTGACGGGGCGAAGAATATAGAAAAAAAGAAAGGTTAAAAAAAAAGAAAGAGAATACACCTTTACAGCAAATGAAATCCGATATGAAGCAAAATGGTGAAGAATATTTTCATCCTTCGAAATGTTGGAGTCCAACTGACTTGAAATCAAAGAGAGTTGATAAGCGTGTTGGTAGAAATGATAGTAAAGGACAATTTGCCATTTAATTTTGTTGAACATCTTGGATTTATGAGGTCAAGTGACTGAAACATGCACCACAAGTCGATAAAGCAATGAAATTTTCTTATTCATCCTTATTTTTGACATCTATTGAAACCTGGTTTCAAAAAATACAAGGAAATAATAGATAATATAACAGAAACACTCGGCTTAATCATTTCACCAGATATATATGGCCAGAGCACTTCAGCGGTGTTCTTCTCGTATTGAGCGTGACTGCTCATGCTATAAATAATGATTTTCAGAGAGTAAATCTTGTATTAGGTGCAATGCCATTGGAAGAACGACACACGGGAGAATTCATTTCTACAAAGTTTGATGAGATCTTGAAAAAATGGAACATATCTCGAGTAGATGTTCATTGTGTAATGCTTGACTCTGGTACAAATATGAAAAAGGCTTTTTTTTCATTCTAGTGTTAATAATTTAGACTGCTCTGTTCATAAGATCCAGTTAGCAGTTAGAAAAGGGTTAGAGTCACAAAAGGAAGTATCTGATATTATAGCCACTTGTGGACTAATCTGCTTTCTTCTACACCTCAATTCATATCAACTATGGCAACAAACGACACTTTAAAAACAGATCCACAGAAAGCTGAATAAGCCAATATTAGGGTTTTCATGATATTCTCTACACGGTGGAATAGTCTTTGTATATGCTAGAAGAAGGACCAAGGAATTAAAGAAGGACTGTTTATATGCTGCGAACACAGCAAAAATTCCTTTGCTTAGTAATATGGAGTGGGCAATATTATCAGGCTGTGTATAAATTTTGGAGCCTTTTGAAGACATAACAAAGAAATTCAGTGAATCGACTTCAACTATTGGTGACATCATACCTCACATAGTGGGCTTTAAAGTTAATCTTGCATCAAATTTTGCTACAGAGGTTTCTCATGTAAATGAACCCTCATCCTCCTCTGATGAATGCTCCGAAGAGCAAAGAGAAGTAATAAATATTATGACTGAAATTATAAAAGATGAAATTAACAGTAGATTTATGGGAATTGAAACAGATGATATGTACAGTATTGCAACCTATCTTGACCCTAGATATAATGGGAAGTTTTTTTCTTCTCGCCAAATAACGGAGCAAGTAAAATTATCCATTGCTAAACTTTGCGAAAAGTTTACTTATGAGAATAAAGGTGGCATCGAGGAGCCACAAATAAAGCGAAAAAAAATGGGAGGATCACCAGCACCAAGTGGTGCAAGCAAATCATTAAGGGAGACAATTAGCATAATTCTTGCCTCCAGTAGTGATGATGAAGATGTGACTGATAATGAATCAGTGACAGAAATAGAAAAATATCATACAGAAAAGAGTTTAAGCGAGATAGGAAAATAGTAATGAAGTTTGGTGGAAAGAAAAGGAAGAGATATCCAACTTTTCTTTAAATTGTTCTTCCTTGGTCTTAGTGCCCCTCCGAGCAGTGCTTGGCAAAGTGAAATTTATTTAGCTCAGCTGTCTCATTTACTGATGAGAAGCGTATACGAATTCTGGCGTAGAAGTCAGCAAAAACTTATTTTTGAAGAATAATTTACCTCATATAAATTTTTGAGTATTAGAAATTATGACTTCAAAGTTAAGAGCATAATTTTTGTTTAGCCACCTTTCTGATGGGTGAGGTTGGGAAAAAGTGGGATGGGGGGATGCAGAAGCGAGTTTGGGCCCTCGTCCCGCATTCCTGGAGTTTCAGCTTCATTTGAAAGCCAAAACTCTCCGTCTCTTCGTCTCTCCTCTCTCTCTCCTCTCTTTCCTCTGCTGCTACTCTCTCTCTCTCTTCATCTCTCTCTTCTCTCTCTCTTCTCTCTCTCTCTCTCTCTCTCTCCTCTCTCTCTCTTCTCTCCACTCTCTCTCTCTCTCGTTCTCTCTCTCTCTCTAACATGGTATATACTATATATGCTGAGACAGGTATAATGTATCTATATCTATATATATATATATATATATTATATAATAATATATATATATATACATCATATTAATATATATATACTATATATAATATATATATATATATATATATATATATATATATATATATATTATATAATATTATATATATATATATATATATATATTATTATATTATATTATATATATATATAAATATATATAATATATATAAATAATATATCTATATTTTTGTGCCTTGACATCGCATTCCTAATCGCGCGGAGTGTGACCTTAACATCCGCATGCGCATCCCGCATCTGCGGATATAGAAAAATCTGACATCCGCATCTGCGGAAGTTAGAAATCTCACATCCGACCGTGATCTTAAATTGACATCTCGATATATTTACTACATTATATATATATATATTAATATATATATATATATATAATAATATATTATATATATATATATATATATATATAATACTATAATATGATATATAATATATCACTATATATATATATATATATGATATTATAATACTATTAAACGGTCAGCATCCCGAAAAAGCCAGGCATGTAACTAAAAAACTATAATAGCTACAACGAAAATAAATATCATCTTATTAATCAGGAGACATGTTTACCTGAATTAAAAAAAAAAAATAAAATAATAACGCTTTTTATAAAAATTAATTTGTTAATGTTAAACACAAAAATAGTTTTTCCAGTACTTGGCAATGCTCACATTAGTCAGACTGCAACAAGCAAAGATGCCAAATGTCTGATTTTTTTTAACACTAACGAATACCTCCGAATAAACAAGAACGATGGATAGAGTTGGGGTTTCTCTGCCTACCGGGGGACGACGGGGGGACTTCGTCCCCTCTATGTCCCCCATTGGCTCGAACCCCCTAAAAAGGATATAAAAAGAAAAATCAGTATTTTCTTCTATCCCAAACGTAAAAAAATTTTTGATGCAACTTTTTGCTCTCGAGAGCTATGCAGCTTTCAAGGTCAATCAGAACGTACATTTTCAGGTCTGAGATTTTATTAATTTTTAAGTTGTTATTAATAAATATTAGAATAAAATAATTTTTTTTTAAGTTTCATCGATAAAATTACTTGCTATAATCAAAAACGTTATTTATTTTCCTGTAGATGTTATAGTTTTCTAGTTCCATGCCTGACCTCTTCGGATGCACTGGCCATATATATATATATATACTATATATATATATATTATATATATAATTATATATATATAAATATATATATATATATATATATATATATATATATAATATATAATATTATATATAATATATTATAAACATATAGAGATATAATATTTAATAAATTAAAACAGTGTTGTAACAGATTAAGTAATTATATATATATAATATATATATATAATATATATAATCTTATATATATATTAATATATATATATAATATATAATATATATTATTATAATAATATATATATCATAATATATATAATATTAATATATATATATATATATTTATATATATATATAATATATATATATATATAATAATATATATATATATATATATAATTAATATATATATATATGGTTAGAACTTTACAAAGATACCTGCATGTAACTAGAGAACTAGAAATCCTGCGCTAGCTAAAACAATTGACATTTTCGAAATCAGCGGAGAATTTTTTTACTGCAAGAAAATGGTAAAAAAAATTTAGAAAGCTTTTACAAAAAGATTTTACATATTTTTACTTATATGTAAGTGGTCAATCGCTATATCGTACGGATTAAAGATTCCGTGTCTGCAGAAATATGGCGAATTGGCCAATAAATTATTTTTGATCAACGTTTCTAAAGTTAAGTTTAGATATTAATGTTGCCAATCAAGTGTATTATTAAACATTGTCTCGCAGCAGGATTCAAGGGGAATATTTCTTTTTATTTTTTTTTTTTTTTAACTAAGAAATACCGTAGGTGAAACCGCAAAGATAGCAGTTGTTGGGGTCTGTCGGCCTACAGGTGGACGAATGGGGGGATGAAGTCCCCCTCTGTCCCCCAACTGCTCCAACCTCCTAAAAAGCCCCCTATACAAAAAAAACTTTTAAAAAATATAAATCTCTTCGATAGAATTGTTCCACTGATCCAAAAATCTCATTTGTTTTTACTGTAAGGACGTGTAGTTTCAAGTTACATTGCAGCATCTTTGTATAGTCCTTTGTATATATATTATAAGTA